>CM045553.1:1976965-2154443 GCA_024721245.1 Mitragyna speciosa
TTTCAAGCTCACCTGATCTTTCTCTAGGAGTGCTTCCCAGTCATTCTTTTTGAGTAGCTCAATTGCGTCGCCACAATTAGGTGCAAGCCGATAATTCAAATCCCCAAGCCAAATTATCTTGCTGTAGTATGCAGAATTTAAAGATTAGACAACAGCTAAAAGAGTGTGACTTCATTGTCAATAAAAATTATACCCTTGTGCCAATCAGTAGAAGTTTTCAAACCTCACTAACTAGCATTAGTAATATATACTTACTCATGATCCAAAATTCCATCTGGCGGAACTGGCTGTCCAGGTATTCTAGAGGAGTGAGAGAACCTCGTTTTCTTCAAAATCTCAGTAACATCTGAATTCCTTTTAATCTCGTCACCCTCTTTCTCTCCAGAGGCCAAGTGAGTACAAACGAAGCAGAAAGTTGTCTGATGCATTAGCATACTGATTGATATCGATCCCTATTAAAACCACCAACCAAGAAATTAGACAAATATCCAACGCATTAAGTTTCATTCCCCTAAAAATCATCTTTCTCTTTTTTTGAAATTTTTCCAGTAAAAGTTTCACATATATACTAACCTTATTTCCGAGGTACCCCATGATGCCTCTTCCAACGCATGAAACATTCAAACTGGAGATATGACTACGCAAATCTGAACGCACCCACACGCATAAAAATATTCCTACCATCTGCTTGCAGGCCGCCAGGCAGTATTTGTTTTTCCTTGAGCTATTATTACTATGCCTTGTAGACACAGGACATGGACTAGGTGTAGGTGAAGCTTCATCACTTGAATATGAATTACTTCGAGTATCAAAGCTCAAATATTTTTCCAAATCTTCTTGATCTATTTTATTATCCAATGAGAGTAAATCCGAGAAGCTGATTCTTGGTTTTACATTACTTTGTTCTTGGGAATTCGGGGATCGTAAGGGTGAATGTTTCAGCGGGGAATCAGTGGCAGCAAGGCCGTCGCAGTTGTCGATGCCACTCAAAGTTTGGCGAATCAGAGAAAGCCATTTGGCAGCTGGACCGTTGTCTTCAGCACCCAATACGTTTCCCGCATTCAGAGGGACAATCTCTTGAAACCTGATGCAGGAAATGACTATTCAAACTTAAATTGCTACAACAATCGTATCATTCTTTGTGTTGCCTTGGATTGAATTTGTGTATTCGTGTTTGATTAGACATGTAAAACACCTTTCAGTGGGGCAGATAAAATGCAGCGGAAAAAATTTCATATGTATAGATTTAATGGGGACTAATTTATATTTCTTGTCTTCGTTGTAAATTTGTAATTCTGAAAGTGACAGGGAGAATAATAGCGTACCCAAGCACGTATATATCTGCTGGTGTAGGAGTTTTCAACCAATCACTTAAGGTCAACCCCTCATGTGGTGACTTTCCACCTACGTTCCATGTTCCCACGAACATCCTGTTATGGTGTTCATCAACCAGAAACACTGGTTAAACATCAGACAAATCTCAAGTGGACCCTATAATTGACTTTGCAGTGCGTATGATCAAAATGCACCGTTCAATAGATAATTGTAGAATTCATCAATTTTTAACACACAAAGACATCGAAGGCCCACGATTAGAAGTATTGGCAGATGGTATCTATCAATCAGAAGTATTTGAGATCTCTCGAGCTTAGATATAGATGGTAAATATAGCAATAATGCCCGATCTCGTTTTATTTCAGCTTTTTCAAATAGATTAATCAATTTAAATCTTGAAAACAATAATGTTCTAAAAAGGTATACCTAGGATGTATAATAGCGTGGCTAATGCTTTTACATAATAATATGCTAGACTAATTAATGATTCATCACAAGTGGATGGAATCGAACCCATCCCTGCTTGTAAATATGGGACCCTTTCCCCCCCCCCCCCCCCCCCCCCGGGGCAAAAAAGAAAAAAACACATCAAAATTTCAAATCGCACAAACAAAAAATATAAAAGAGTTCAAAATTAAAACGAAAAGAAAAACAAGGCCATAGACTCTTGTTCCTCACCTGAGGTCGAGGCTGTTGGTAAGTTCTGGTGTTCCTGGTCTTTCAATTCCATCACGTCCTTCAATTAAACAGCCTTCTGATTATCACATCACCAATTGATCGTCAGAGTTAAAGAACAAAATGCAAAATCCAAACTCAAACAACAACTAATTATCATGTGCTATGCAGGTCGTTGGTTCGTTCGTCATAGATAGGCTAATTAAAAGGGCCCCAATGTCCAATCATATAAAGAAGCCAATAAATCGAAAGGCAGGGAAGCAGCAGGGCAGAGGCGTCGCTCCCTAGATGAATGGAAGACAACAACAACTGAACCACAATTGATACTGACAAATTTACCAAACTTCCAACTCCTATTTACAAAATTTCAAGAAAAATTATATTGAAAAGGAGTACTACCTGCAAATTCCTCCGGCACAACGACGTGGCAGCCTTGATCTGAGCAGCTCTTCCTTCTCCGTTCGACTTTGTCCACCATACCTAAATATAAAAAGTCTTTTAATAAATCTTAACACAATTGACTGTACACAAATATTTTTTATCATCTGAAAACGAGGAAATCTCACCACCTATAGTATAATCCGAATGAAATTCATCCGGACAGCTCTTTAAGTTCAACAATTTTCTAACCACCAATTTTGGCCATGAGCCCTGCCCAAAAGGGGGGGAAAATTCTCAAGGTTTATCATTGACTGATCCATTCTGGATTAAGTGATCACTATTTGAGAAAAATTTATACCTTCGAAGTGATGCGTTCTGTTCTCATTGCTCTATGTTGCAAAGAAACTGTGATAAAGATGGAGAAGAGATAGAGGGATTGGATTAGAGCCGATAGACATCCATGACTTGGGAAGATATTTGTGATGCGATGTGAAATAATAAAGTCCAAGTCTAATGAAGAAAAAACAAAATGATCAAACATATATTTATGTGGATGTAAACGTTAAGAATAAGGTTGAAAGATATCAAATTGTCAAGGACTAAATTTGTTTGAAGGCCTGCTATAAACAAGTGATTAATGGAGTATTCAACGGGAAATATTAAAGACCCATTTGCAGGGGAAGCGGAGACAGCTTCTGAGAAAAGCAACATAAGTGTTAAGAAAATGTTGCTAGGACATCAGAGTCTATGTCGAATCCTAATTTTATATTAAAGAGAGTGAGAGAAGAGAGAGAAAGAGGTGGAGAAAGACGCCAGTTAGTTCCTTTCTCTTTAAGAATAATACAGAATTTTGGGTTGAGGAACGAGAACTTTACAGATAGGTAGACAGGGTGGAGGAGAAGATGAGCAAAATAAAGAAGAAGGAAAAAGATCTCAAAACTTTTAGAGCTTTTAGGAGCTGGAGATCAAATCTTGAATATTAATCCATTGATGGAACTAAAGTCATCTTTTCAGAGTTCATTCCACTCAGAAATAACTAGAGGGACATGGTACCCAAAACCAAGCATTAAAATATATGCTTCAAAAGTAGACGAAATCATTAAAAACAGGGATGCTTAGATGATGATCAAATTCAGTTGCATATGGAAAAAGAAAACATTCTGATCATGGAAATTCAATCTAATTAAATCCATGGTCAAGGACCCACTGCTGGACACTTGATTCTTGCCTTGTAGGTTTGGAATATGGATATCAAACTAGAAATTTGAAAACGAGGTCTAAGCTCAGAAAACTTGAAAGTATATTAATGCTTTGTGATGACCCATATCTAAGTATTGTACTGTGGGTCAGAGTCTTGAAAGTAATCCAAGAAAGAAACAGAAACAGGGAGACAGGTCAATAAATGCGGAAATTTGGAAATCAAAACAGAGCAAAGTGATAGATGGGTGGCGCAAAACTGCAAATTCGAGAATGGTAGTTTATTTCTTGAATGCGTTCAACTGCAATGCTGATTGTGGATGTCATCAAGGCACGGAAAGAACTCAAATTGAATCATTCTCTTTTAAACATGATTCAAAATCAGTTAAAAATTTCATGACGAATCAACATACTTACACCAGTGAAGAGAGATTTTGAAGACGTATGGTTTGAGGCGTTGTACAAGGTGGAAATAAAGAATAGATCCCTTTTTCCTCAACCTCTTTTGTCGATCTTTCCTTTTCGTATCTGTTGCACGGAGTTAAAGAGTCTGTGCCTATAGAATTCTGAGAGTGATATATGTACACAAACGTTGGATTCATATGGTTACAGTCATACTATTGGTTGATGATGATGAAGCGAAACGAAGTGAAGGTCCGTCGGAAAAGCAAAACAAGGGAGGGGGGCTCAAAACATATAGCGGCGAAGGAGAGAGGGGTTGAAATTTCAAAAGGACATTGACGTCAAAAAACTACTGCTTTTTGGGGTACCTTGGTCAATGAAGCGCACGAGTAAAAACCTATTTTTTTTCTTTATTAAATCTTTTGAATGAAGTAATAAAAAGTTGATAACAATTTTTTCTATTAAAATTTGTGAATTATATTATTGATTTATTTTATAGCTATATTATTACTTAAAATGAATAAAGGACCAAATGCAGCAATTTTGATACCAAAATTAATTAAGACATGAGTTGATGAAAAATTTCACTACTAAAATTTGTAAAGTTATTAATATCTTTTTAATTTGATATGCCTTAAAATGGGAATCCTAAGCTTTGTTTAGTTGGCAGGAAAGTAAAGTTAATTTGAAATATGACTTCTCAAAATATAATTTCATGAAAATTGTGTAGATTCTTGTTTCAATATTTGGTTTAAAATAATGTAGCACAAATTTTAATATCCATTCTCAATAGATTACTAAAACTATCCATACAAAAACAACGTGGGAAAAGCTTGTATTAGTAATGTTATTTTGTAATATGTGTATAAATTAAGATATAAATTTATAAATATTATAATTTTCATTTTCTTTCTTTTCACTACTTAGGATTTTAATTATATTTGATATAGTAAGTGGTAACTATTTCATTGTGTTAAAAAAAGTTAATGATAAATCTTAAAAATTTGATAAATCTAAAAATACAATTAAAGTAGTTGTGAGTTACATCCTTTTCATTTTCTAAGGTAAAAATTAAGCATGTAAGCTAAAATAACCAGGCATGTATAAATAATGAGAAAATAGCATACAAGAGCTAGCAAGAGAGAAAAATGTGTATTATAAACATAAACATTGCTGCTTGAGGTGTAGGATGAGAAAGAGGGAGGGAGCGAGGGAAGCGTCAGAGTACTTAGCGATTATTTTTAGGGTTAATTCTAAAAACTCCCCTTCACATTTGATCAAAGTTGCAGTTTACCTTCTAACCTTTAATTTTTTTCACTTTATCCCTCATTTTAGTCCACATCATCAATTTAGTATTTAAAATATTATAAATTGACAAAAATGCCACCTTCTAAATAATTTTTCAAATTACAAATTCTTTTTTACTTTGTCTTTACAACTTTATAGTTGAAAAAGAAAAAAATTGTCCAAAAACTTTTAAAAACTTATCGCTCCTTAATTTATTTGATAGGCCTTAAATTCTTATCATACTACTAAAAGCTTGCCAAAAACTTGTGTTTGTAAATATTACAATAATTTTGAAGGTCCAATTATTTAAGAACTTGTCCCCAAAAAATACATGTAGTAAAGTAAAAAATAGATTTTTTCTTGATTTTTTTGCAAAAAGGTCTTGATATTTTTTAGCGAAAGGATCTTAACTTTTATGGCTAGTTTTAGGAATTTTGGACAAAAAATGGAAAGAAAAAAAACTTAAAGAAAAAAAAGTGTTGTTTAGGAGTTAAAAAAAAGGAATGAATATGAATATGTGTGTGTATATATATATATATATATATATATATATCTATCCATTTTATAGTCATTAATGAAAAGTATTGATAATTTGATTAAAAAATTTGTTTAAGAAGGTGGCACTTTTGTCAATTCACAATATTTTAAATATTGAATTGATGATGTGGACTAAAATGGGGGATAAAGTGGAAAAAATTAAAGGTTAGGGGATAAACTGCAACTTTGATCAAACGTTAGGGGGAGTTTTTAGAATTAACCCTTATTTTTATATTAAAATTCTAAAAAAATTAATCACATTGGATATGAAGTTTTAAAATTTTAGAATTTTGTACCTATTTTCCATGTTTTGAAAATAGTTTTTACTTTTCCATAAGTTAAAAACAAAGGAATAATATAATTTAAATTTAGCAAAAAAAATACTTTTTGTAATTAGAATCTTTGCCAATGAAACGAGACATAAATAACTCAAATATCATAATTTTGGTATCAAAATTAAGTAAGATGTGAGTTGGCAAATATCTAACGTTGGATGTTACTAAAAATTGGTGTGTTATTCACTAATAATTGACTATAAGATTCTCCATTTGCCTCTGAATATAAGATCCTTATTCATTATCATGTCTTATTTTTTTAATCTTAGTTTGGGTGGGAAACTTATTTATAAATTTTTTGTGAATGAGTGTGAGAATTAGTCCCTTAACACTGATTAGTTATTTTTATATGAGAATCATAATGTAAATTTCATATTCCACTAATTTTGATCGCGAGACCTCTCTTTTTTTAAAGGATATCTACGTTACCTGTAATGTGTAAACTGCTTACTTAGCTGTTTTTCAATAGGCAAGAAAGCAATAGTCCGGAGCTCCTAATTTAGATTTTCCACTAAGATTCATTCGATAATTGCATTCGAACGCCATGGGAGTTGAGATATGCAATCGAGTCAGTATCGGGGGTTTCTTCAAAAGGGATATGTGGATTAAACACTGTCACGATCAGAAAATTCTTACATTGACATAGTTTATGACTCAATTTGTGGATTTTATAGTTTAAAATAAAGTCATATAAACTTTTTTACATTGATTTTTTACATCGATAAATATCACTATACTTACGTAGATTTATAAAATTTAAATAAAGCTGTAGAATCCGGTTCACCTAAAATTCTTTCGTCACGACACAGGCACTTAATAACTTAGGCCCTCTAAATTGAGTTGTGTTATTTGTAATCGATCTGAGGCGTTTGCATTAATTTAAAAAATGGTTCAGAGACAACTCCCTTCAAAATGGAGAAAAGGTTGAGAATTTATTTTTCGTTTTGGAGGCTGCGGAAAATAAAATTCGCTGTTCTCGTGTGGCCAACCAACAATGTTACCAAGCGACCAGCTGGTTTATCAAATCCAACTTGAACAACCATGGAAGACACTTGTCACGGCTGGCATGCGTTGATGGATTAAAATATTTGTGGCTAGAAAAGTACCAGGTTGTAATAATTTTTAAAGTCATCACTGTTCTATCAAATTGACCGTGCGACAGTATTACTTGACGTGGCTAACATAGAATTTCTGCGATGTTGAACTGTTTTTTACGATAAGCACTAGAAACTCAGCAAACACCCCACTTAATTAAGGGCATAATACTAGATTAGTGGACATCTGTGGTTTGTTTCCACATAGGACGCAGTAACCCGTTTGTGTCTAAAAGAAGGGGAAGACTTTCGGAAATTTTGTATTGTATGAAAATGCTTGCACGCATCAATACGTGTAATTATCTGTATTTGACAAATTATACTACAATTTACATCATGTAAACTTATGATATCAGCTTCTCCATATGCTGGAATGTTGGCTGCCAGTTTAATCTCTACTCTCCTGCGGGCATACATACGTGCCAGTGGGAGAAAATACGACAATTTCAAAATCGACCGACTAATCATTTTAGGTTTAACGCATTAATCTTTTCCTTTTACAGGCAAAATCCCACTAATATTTTGACTTGGAAGTTTGGCTATACTACTACTACTTAATTATTGTACAAGTGTCCATTGACTTTCTCTTTACCTTTTCAACTAAATATTAATCCTTTGTAATGGATATTACCGTTCAATTTACTACTTGAGTTCTGAAAAGATAATTTTCTGTGCCAGTTGAATTGCCAAAAAAGAAGAAAATAATTTCTTTTGAATTATCTCCTTGAGGACTATCCTTCCGTTTAATGTGTTAGCAGTAACCGCAATTATACATCGGTTCTCAGCTTCTGCATTGTTTCAATGTTGTCAATTAATTGTTTGATGGTTACTACAATTAAAACCATTTTAAAGACATTAAATCTGACGCAGGTGTTCCTTCATTTGTGTGCATTTAATTCTGCTTAAATTTAAGCCGCCATTCCTAATTTTTTGCCTAATCTGGTATCCTTTGAACTGATACAAATAAAAATAGTACTGGCTCTTCATTGCCAATACCTAGATTATGGTAGTACATTGAGACGACACAGTTCCAACTGGCAGTGGCAAGCAAACCCCACATATGCAAGTATCGGATGTGACAGTTGATAGATTGGTAGCTCAACAAGAACTTCAAGAAGTCCCAAGTTTTCGCAGATCAGAAATTAGATATCTTAAACAAAAGAATTATAGAATCACAGTCGGCCGTCGCCATTCTTGGTTGGAATATATATATATATATATATATGCATGTGTTGGCACAAAATTACCACTTCCGTTATTGTTGAAAATTTTTATCCTACATGACTCAAATCCCTTCTAGAAGAAAAAGTTGTAGCAGCAGAAATTTTCAGGGTCATCAAGCGATAACAAACCACATGGCTACCCTAGAAGCGGCCAATAGTTACTTCATCAACCATGACTAAATGATACTTGTAAGAATTATACAAGCCAATTCTTTTATTGGTTTAGTGCTCCAATTTTGTTATTACTACAACTTATTAGCAGAGGGCACTTGGAGCACTTTAGATTCAGCTACTTCATCAAGATATGTACTAGTATTTTTTTATAGTAGAAAAGGTTGAGTCCCTCCTTGCACAGCCATTTATCCGTCAGCTAGTTCACTTCTTTTTCACTGAATAGTAAACGTGCATGTATGGAACCGAGCTCCTGCCGATATTTGGTTCATGATTCATCACTACTCGATAATAAAATATATAAAGAGTAGATAGGAAACGGGAGGACTTTCTCTTTTTCATTTCTTTCCTTCTTTCGTAGTCTTCTTCTTCCTTTTTTTTTTTTTTTTTTAAGTCTTTGCACACGGATCCGATTAAAGCTAATCGAAAGCTTAATTAATTGTTGGTTTGTTCTTTTGTTACCGGCAAAATCAATTACCATCAAACAGGTTAATCGAGAATATATTAATTTTTAAGCTATTCTTCACCTTTTCACTTTTTGATTATTTATTATCTAAGCTAACCAAGAGTCCAAAATTCATGTGTTGCGTAATAAACAACGACCCGCAGAAAATAATGTAGTTATACAGTCTAAGGTTTATTAGATTTTTATTGGGGTGTCATTTTTTCTCCACCGGCCTATTCAAATTTTACTTTTCTTTTTTGTATTGGCGAAATTCCTAGACCCTATCACTGCATGCATTGTTGGAATATTCACATGAGCTGCTTGTGAGGTGATTCTTGAATTAAAATTATTCTTTACACATTATTCGATTCAAATACTTCATGACCATCATATCTTTTGTGAAAACATTAAAAAAAAATATATAGCTAGTCAAGTTTTTGGCCAGTTATTTCTTTGGTATTCTAAAGTGTTCAGATTCTATTGAGAGAATATATTTAGAGGACAAGATAATTTTATGCTTCTCCTATTTACACCACAGAACGTTGAAGGTCTAATAATCGAATTATAACAACTTGGACAGGCTAAAATAAATTAGAGGCAGGGAAATGATGCACTTAAACTATCAAGATAATAAAATGATTTACCTATCAAGTTTAGAAGGGAAAAAATTAAAGTTAAACCAGCTCTTTTAGTACATGGTTTTGGAACGAAGCTCGTGAAAGATTTGTATCAAATTATACTAATCAAGTCTGGACAAGGCAAAGCAGGTGGCCTGCTTCAACTGGTTGAGAAGATTCTATAGATCGTGCCTAAAATTAATGTAACCCAAATATTTGTTGACCGAATCACTAATTTAATCACCATGATTATATTAATTCATCCTATCAATTCCTTCCGCGAGGCATGTCATTGCGTCACTGAAAATAATAAAGGCTTGTGATGTTCGATCCCAATACAGACTACACTAATAAGTGGGATGGGATGGTTTCAGTTTGAACTTAATGAATAAGAATTGGTGCACCATTAAAATTTTTCTTCCTTTTTTTTTTTTTTTTTTTTTTTGGTTTTGTTTGTATACTGTTGAGTGAGTTGGCGTGTTGGTTAGAGAAAGCGAAAGGCAATTTAAAGTGAGGAGATTGGATCTCATGCAAAAGCATTTTTTGTTAAACATCTGGAGTAACATGTAAAAAGCAGTGAGAGCTTGATTCTTATTCCAATCATTATTCTTGCATTATAATTTTTGTTCAAAAATTGAATTATCATACTGTGCCTCTCCTTCTAGAATAATCTGCATGAACATCTGAACATATACGTGTGTACATTTCTTTTAACTGGTCACAATCATCAACCTTTTGAAATAGGAAAATAGCTGGTGTGGCCGCTACATTTCTTCTCCTAAGCACAGTTCCTTTAACATAGCGTTCTGTTGGACGGAGACATGAAAAATTGAAATACTAAAGTATTGTCTTGCGATGCCCCCACGACCCTCAAGTAAAAAGCAAATGTACATCTTATATTAGCCGTCCAACGTTGCTTGGAGCTCGACATTATTTACTAAGAAAATGTTTCGGCATATCGACTGATGAAAGACGACAATCGTGTACAGATTATAATGCTGTGATTGTTCGAAAAGCAAATCCGAAAATACACAAGAAGCATTTTCTGTAAAGCGTGATTCTCATGGTAGCATTTTGTGTGTCAAGTTTTATGAGAGTGGAGAATTAACTGGTCCTTTCTACTCTTCGCATATTTTGTGGTTAATTAGGTGTACATTGTAGATATATTTTTATTTACTATTATATAATACGAATGAATGAGTGAGTAGATAAAGTGATTACTATTGTTTTAAGCATAATGACTACTAATTAAGATCATGATGATATCCACCAGCTAGCCCATGTAAACGACCTTTGGAAAGGCATTGTAATGAATCACTTATTAATGGCTCTTTCTGTAAGTATACATTAATGGTAGTCCCAATTTGGCTTTTAATTATTCTATTCAGGAAGAACATGCTGAAGAAAAGGACACATCTTTCCCAAATGATTAGTGCAGATTGCAGCATAATGTGGCTTATAAAGTTTGCCTTTTAAGGATAGTACTTTAAAAGCTTGATCTGGAATAATACTTCAACAAAAGAGAGTATGGCTTTATAAGTTTTAACCCCTCCTGGTGATCTTCTGAACAAATGACACACACCACATAAGTTTCACTAAAGAAGTTTATGCCATCTTCAAATAAATTATTATCTTTTAGCTATTGAAGAATTAATTAATAAACCAAAGAACACTAAAAATGATCTAAGCCATGAGGTTGAATCAAATCGTGCCTTTTCCTCCCAACCGAAAACATGTTTCATGAGTTCCAGTAGTAGCATTTGTTTTCCAGTTTAAGTGACAAAGAATTTACTAGTATAATCTTAAACGAGTGGTTGATTTGCTTAATGCTCTGGCTCACAAGCTCTGACTTTCGCAACAGTCAAAAGATCAACAGACTGCATAATATTATACCATAAAGAAACAAACAATCAATGTTGAAAAAGTCTTTTTACTTTCCGCAGTGCAATTTATTTACATTAATATTTATGTACCCAAAAAAAATGTTATATTCTTTTAATATTGCTTCACATGAATTCAATGTATCAGTATTCTTCAGAATCAATTAAGAATAACTGAACATAACAAACAACATGGAGATGAACATGTTCAGTTGCTCATTTGTGCGAGGACACAGAATATGAATACTGTTATGTAGTCGGTAACTTGATGTTTCAGTTTTAAGGAACCATAGATCTTGTCTTCTGCCGGTGAGTGTACGGACGCATCTTGTTGGAGAGTGAAGACCTCTATTCTAATGAATACTATTCTTTATTCAATGAATGAGTAACGATAATTTGATATCAAACCTTATAAATTAATAATAGAATTCAGCAAGATATAACTCAATTTTAACTGTGCTAGTTTTTTTATTTAACTCAAAGTTCTTAGTTAAAAATCACAGTAAAGCAACATTTGGAGCGAAAATCATTCCGTGAATCATTGTGTACTTAAATTTCCCAAGTATAAATGTGAATTTATTGAACATGAGGAGGAAAAAAGAAATGGAGGAACTGAGGAAGTCAAATGACAAAAATTCATATAGACTTTTCAAGAGAGATCATGTGTTGCTAGCAACTATTAATGGCAGCTATTTATGTTGGAAATGGTCATTCCTTTCTTGAGCCTGGAAGAATCTTTACTCTTTTTTTTTTTTTCCGCGGGGGGGGGGGGGGGGGGGGGGGGGTGTTGGTGTTAGATAGATCCCAAGTCAGAGATCAAAGAAACAAGAGAGGGGCCGGAGAACTACTTTCAGTTTTCGGTCAATTGAGAAGTTGGTCAGAGTAACGGAAGTTTCTGGAGGCTCAAACTCGAGTCAATTATGCACACTGGGCGGTAGTAACAAGTCTAAGTACATATGGTCCTTGTCATCCCAAAAGGTTGACCTTTAACCAATTGGCTGCATGAGATCTAGTGAATCTTATTAATTATGATATAATGCAGCAGTCAAGAATTCTGTAAACTGTTTTTCTGTAAGATAGTTGCATCCATGATCCAACTACAACCAGCAATTTCCTACACAAATTCTGGTAGGAGTTGAACCTCAACATGCTTTTTAAGAATTCTGCATTCTGGTATTTTCACGTTCACGAGGCCACAAGCATTCCGCAGTGCCACGCTCACCTAACGGGTATAGTACCTCACAATTTGATCTTTAGTCATTTCTCACAAGTTGGAAACGACGTAACTTCTCAACATTTTGGTATAAATTACCAACATTTTGGTATAAATCTTTAGTATTTTGGTGTAACCAATTTTTCTTTTAAAATCACCTCGGTTTTGGTGTTTTTCACTTCAAAATTGGTCCAAATGACAAGATCTTAGCCATTTATTTTGTCAAAATAAATCATGACTATCAAATTGTGATAAATGGAAATTGTGAGGCTCCTTATCCTCAGTTAACTATTGATTTCTCAAAACGGGTTGGCATTATTCACAAGAGCAACCCACCAGACAATAAAATTGATCGAATAGTCCTTGTCGGACTCCTTCAAGAAGAAAATCAATAAGACGTAAAATGTAAATACACCCACAACCGTAAACTATGGAAATCATGATATTCGTCCTCAATTCTCAACTCGTCCTTGCCTCCGCCAATGAAGCACGTATTTTTGAAAAAAGAAAACAAAAAAAAGTTCAGAATGGATGATAAAAATCTAAGAGTCTTAATCAAATGTGTGTTAGATTAGGGGCTGGGAGACAGCTAGTTTTGATTTTAATGATTCAAGTAATGACCTTTTTTTAACAAGTCCAGAATGACGTTTTAATTGCGAGATTAAATAACAGAGGCGTCCATTTATGATTTAACATCAAATGTTACCAGCGATTGCGAGCTATTGGTATGGACCACCGGCCTTTGAAGTTTCAACAAGGACAAGGAAAGAAAATGTTAAATAAACTCGTTAAATAACGAATAGATGTTAGAGAGGGCATGCGGGTGCGATCGGATAGACATTGCTTGGTCCAGGTCGTCGTATTTCACGGTTGAATTCACGACAAACTGGTTCTTTGGTCTTGCGAAAGGTTAAAGTTTGGGGGAGCAGACATGGGACGTGGTCGCTCTTCACTCGCCAACCAAGATTTTAAGGATCAAGCCTAACCTTAAATTCTGCCAAGTAAAAAGAGACCCAATCTTTAAAAGTTTGCCATGATGTCATTAAAACCAATTTTCTTACCGATAATACGTAGGCTTTGTGATTAACGGGGGGCTTCAGCTGCGTCACGGACTAAGCTCCATAGTTTTTTAATTGCTGACTACTAATCTAACATTGGTAGGCTGGTGTCACTGTCATGCTGCTGCTGTAATAATGCGATCTTCTGGATTGCCTTTTCCACATTTGGCCTGTAAGATATATCTCTCTCTCTGATAAGATTGCCTTTCATCGGCTGCTGTAAATAAAATAAATACGTACTTTTGGACGTCATTCAATTTCAATGCCCCCTCTTCTCCTTGCGTGTTCTATAATTTTAGAATTTCAACTATGAAGGCTTTCTGATACTAACCGTCTACTGGATGGTACGTATATGATATTAAAGAAATCAAAAGGGAAGACGATCACTGTGAACTACTACAACATTTCGTGAGGTTCTCTATGGTACTAATGTAGATAGAGAAACATTATCTTGATTCAGGAATGAAAATTCATTTGTTCAAATGGCCTTTTCGGCCTCCACCTTGAGCAGAGACACTAAGGGAATATTACTCACTCATCGGGTGATGAGTACTTTTGTGATATAAAACAAGCATAATTCTTCTGTGTACGACGACCATTTATTGTCAATCTAGTTAACGTAACCAAATGGAGTCCTGTTCGGTGACAATTCCGAACAAGTTTGTAGTTGCTGCTGTTGAATTTTGTTTCCTGCACTGCCCAATTTTGGTTTATTCTCTGAAGTCAGTTCAAATACTGGTGCTCTCATTTCCTCGATGAATGTAACACTAGGAATCTCAGTTGCTCTCTTCACAGGAACCAAATCAGTGTTCTCATCAACCTGTTTGGAAAACATCATTCACTGCATCAAAATTTGCAGCAACAATACTAACGTTTTACAAATTTCTATAATTCTTTTCATCAGCAAAATTTTAATCTTTGGAATGATTTTTAAGTTTCTGGTATTTATAATTCTTTCTGACATTTTAGAAATACATGTACAAAAATATACGCAAAACAGCTAATAGCCACGTTACTAGGGAAAAAAAAATCTTCTTAATTTAGTTTCTGGAAGAATTCCAAAATCCTGTTGCAGGAAGAACGCACAGCAAGTTTCAAGATTATAAAAGCAATTGTACCAAATAGTCTTTTCGAAGGCCTTGCTCCACTCTGTTCCGCATATCTGATATGCGAACACTGTGGTTCTCTCGTAAAGCTTTCAGCTGATCCAAGCAGATGTGCGACATGGACTGCATTTGCTTTTCATTTTCGTGGTCTAGCATCAAAGAATCTGCAAGTGGACTTCTCAGTTAGGTGGATTCTAAGGAAAAACTTTTCTTAAGAATTAAAAAAAGAAAAAAACATGTGCAAGGAATTTTGAATACCCTTTACAGAATCCAGCACATCGTGGTGCTGGACTTCAAGCTCTGCATCAATAGACAAGGAAGTTGACAAGAGCTGTTCATGTGCTGCACGATTTCCATTGATCCTTTCCCTGTAAAGTGGAGAATGAAAGAAGATGTAAAAAAACAGCATAAAGAAGACAGAAAACACTCTAAGATTTGTAATAGGAATGACTTGAAAGACATACTCGGCAACAAACTCAATCTCCGCAAGACTGTTGTTGATTATATTATTTATGCCAAATTGTGCATTTCCCTGGTGCTGATCGATGTAATCCATCTTCTTTGCACTAGACATACAAAATGGAACAGTGTCAGCTTACAGAAAGCATTTGCACAAGGATGGAACAAATCACACCTTTGAGTATGCAAGATTCCTAGCAAAAAAGTGTATATTGCACGATATCATTAAATTCCTCTCTAATTGACTACTACTAGTCTGCTATAACCAGTTAAATTCCTAGTTTAATATCATTAATGTTTACAACCGTGTTTGCTTTTTCAACTAGAATTTTTCTGTTACTTATTATCTAGAGGCTGAAGCTCAAAAGCTCAAGATTTCTGTTAAATCATTGTTTCTGCTGTGTAGAGCAAGACTTTATCATCCCCTCCCCCCCCCCCCCCCCCCCACCCCACCCCAAAAAAAAAAAAAAAAAAAAAACCCGCCTAGAGTTGGTTAATATAAGTTGAACTAGATTTAAAAAGTGCTGAAAAGGGATACATAATAGCTAACCATTGCAGCAGGAAATCTTCCATTGTTGCTCTGCTTTCAGCTAAGATGAATGTATCCTCCATGTAATTGGACTTCACCTTCTCCACATATTGATCCAACCCTTTCTCTGCATCATTTGAACCTAACTGGACATTGGACAGCACTTGCAGCAATTTCTTGTTCTCTTGTAAGCATGACTCCTCAAATATTCTGGAGGCTTCAGACACCTGATGTTTTATATTTTTATAAAAAGCATCAAAAGCATGAATATTTTAGCTATTATAACCATTACAGATCTGCAGGACCAGAAAGGATGAAGTGACTCGCCTTAACAGTTCTCTTGGCTCTCAGAGCTGCTAATATTTCTGCGATTTTTTCCATAGCCATTTCTTCATCCCGAAGTGCTTCCTCCTGTTATATAATAGAACAACAGTGTCATCTTAAAATCATCTTTAATATCAGCCATATATCAGATACGTTAATGCAACCACCCACCTTGAAACTCCTTTCAAAATTCTGAAACTGATGGACTTTATGAATTTTGCTTTCTTCAAGAACTTTCATTAGTTCTGAAGCACGGCAGTGAACGTCAGTAAAAAACTTAAGCGTCGCCCTTGAAATATCTTGTGCTGAAACAAGACTTCGATGTAGTCCCTGAATTGCCACAAAATTTAATCAACTACAAAAATACAGAAAACAATGCCAATTCTAAACAACCTAATGGTTTGGCTAATATTAGCATTAAACGATGATAAACCTCTTCTCGTTGCCGGACAGAGAAAGCTATTAGTTGTCTTTGCTCATCCAGAGTTCTTTGGATATCCGAAATAATATCCTTGGCCTCCAAAGATGCAATTCCAAGAAACTACATTTACAATTAAAGATACTATGACTGCAATAGTTATCCATTACATCAACTAAAACTAAATCAAGTGAATGAACGGCTTCATACATTCTTAACTTCAGTTGCTTGAGATAATATCATAGACTTCATCTGCTCCAGATCAGAAGAAGCTTTCATCTGCAGGGCATCAGCAAGTTTTCTCAAGGCTTCTGTTGCTGAAGAATATGTCCCTGTCATTCTTTTGATTTTAAATTCCATAACCTGGGTCACCTGTGGATATTGAAGGGAAAAAACTCACTAAATACATGACAGAATTAAAGGCCAAAACTTAGTTCTGTTTTGTTCGGTTGCTTACATCACATTTGCTTGCAAGAAATGAGCAGACATGCTCTTCCATGCATCTAAGTTGTTCTTGTTGCTCAGCTACTGACCCAAGAATGGTCTTATGTAGGTCCTTCAAGCTTTGGTCAAGCCTTGAACCAAATGTTAGGAGTAAACTTCGATTCTCTGCTTCAAGTCTGTCTTTTTTCTCTGGAAACAATCCCAATTTTAGTGCAGTGGCTTGGCATGTTGCTTCTAAACTAACATGTCTTTTGAAACTATTCAAGATACATGGTGAAGCAGCATAGATGCTGATCAACATCTCATTTCAGTGAAGCAAATTCCCAAAAAAATATTAACTGGAATAGCAAGAAGATTTTATGAAGTAAACTGTTCACAAGAGTGCCATGTTCAAGAAACAGATAATGTGTGTAACATGAATTCCTGCAAATAAGATACAATACTGACTTCATACCTAATTTTGCAAACAAAGCAGAAATATCTTCTGAAGCATGTACCAAATTAACCCGCAGCTCCTTTGCACATTGAATCAAACAGCTTTCTGTTTGTGCATCAAGACACTTTATAAGATGACTTGCACAGAGAAATAGACAATTAATTTCTGAATAGATACATTATTTACTTGAATCTACAGTATTTATAAGATGACTTGCACAGAGAAATAGACAATTAATTTCTTAGTAGATACATTATTTACCCGAATGTTGTAGTCTGGATATAATAAACTCCTTTTCCTTCAACTTAGAAGTAGCTATATTATACTTTTCTTTTAGATCTTGCAATGCCTTGTCCTGCTTTTCCAGATTTAACTGAAAAACATCTTGAGATTAAACACTTGAAGCAAATATCTAATTAAACTCAAATATTTGTAGAAGCATTCTGTTATACCTTACAGTCCTTGAGCTCACTCTGAACATTCAGCTTCTCTTCTTGCTCGGTGAGATATAGCTGGTGGAATTCATTAACTTGCTGGAACAGTAGAGGTCACAAGTAGATAACAATAATATATAATGATGGAAGAGAAAAGAACCAAAGCAAACTAAAAATTATAGCTAGTTCTACCTTCTCACTGATGTTCAGATCGATCTCTAATTGCTCTATCTTCTCATTTCTTGCCTACAAAATAAAACAGCCTAACGTTTAGAATTCAAGTCTGCTGAACCAAGGGGAAGAGGATGAGAAATTTAGGATAGTTCCAGTGAAGCCATCAAAGAGAGTTACTGTTAATTATTACAAGTTGACATATTGATAGGCACAAGTGTTATCCAGAGTTCAGTTGACCAAAAGCATCTATTTATTGGAAAGCAGGTAGACAACTTCAGCAGAAACAAATTGTAAGGTGTCCAAGATATCACAAAATTCAATACTTTACCATAGGACAAGGTAAGAGGAAAAATGCAGCTAAAATATGAGCATATGTTATCAAGCACTGCATCAGGCAATAGATTGATCCATGGGATGTCAATTCGCATAAAGTTAATCTAGAAAGAAGAAATTAGGTAATTTCTTGGATGACTACCTTCTTTTGAGCTTCATCTTGAAGAAACCTTTCATGCGGAATGTAAACCCCATTTTTTTCCCTTGCTGCTTTAACATCTGGTTTGATTTTGTTACAAGTAAGTAATCATAAATGTTTCGGATGAAGTAATGGTCACCCAAGAACAATATGCAAGTAAATCAGAAACCTTGTTTCATTCTCTCCATCTCCAAGTACATATCTCTGAGCAACACAGCCTTGGAAATCTTTTGATTCACCTGAAAAGATAAGATATCTAATGTAAGATTATTTGCATCTAGAGAGTAATTTAATTAACAAGAGAGAATACAAAGGAAACACTATATAACCTCAGGCTTGTTTTTTATGCTCTTAGCACGATATGCATAGTCTAGTGTGCTTAAAGTTTCTTCCAAGGAATGAGAAGATGGAGAAATTGTTGCAATAATGCAAGTCTTTGTTTTTCCTCCTAGTGAATCTCTTAAAATCCTTGTTAGCTTACTATCCCTGCATAATTCAGTGACGGAGGTCATCAATGAAGAAGGAAAATGATGATCAATCTTGGTCAACCTGTGGAAACATACCTGTAAGGTATATGAGCAGAATGCTCCAATAGTGCATTGATTACCCGGCCTAGTGTCAATAAACTTTTGTTTATTTCTCCAGCTTCTCGTGCACGTCCCTGTGTCAATGGAAGCAAGGTGAATTAAACATCATGACCCTAACAGGTGTGTCATCACATAGTATTCAAATTAAACAAAAGGAACAAAACAAAAACAGCATTCTTTGGTAAAACTATATTTTAATTTCTGTTTTCAAGTAATTAACCAATAAAAATAATGAAACTCACTCATTATTCAAATGCTGTTCTGCTAGGTGAGGTTAGTTTAGTAGGAAAATAATCATCAGTAAAACAAATTCCCACTAGTTCTTTCTGACTAAACACAGTACCTCTCGGGCACCAGAGCGAGAAATATTCTCTGATCCAGCCAAATCAACAAGATTGAGCTTGCCACATTTAATAAGCTCTTCATCTCCAATAGCTGATTCTTTCACGTGAATAGTTATGCTAAATACAGAATGTGAACGGCTGCAATAAAAACAGCATTTGTTGGCCATATGCTTTTCTCAACACAGTATTGTTAAAGAAAGGAAACACATACCTGCTGCGCTTATTTAACAAGGTATCTGCTGTGCGCCTCCTAGCTGTCCCTCGTTCCAACAGGCTGTAAATTTCGTTTGCACTGTATACAGCTTCTTCTTCAAGACCTCTTACAACGACACAACCTCTCCCATCCTCCATCAAGGAGATAGGTCTCTTTTGCCTCTCTTCCAGCGGTTTGGAGAAGTCCTCTGTAGCTAGTAGATCAGTAATTTCTTCGTTATAAAGTTCCAGAAAGGTAACTTTCATACAGTAGTCAGCATTTTGAGCCTCAAGCGAATCAAAGATTTGACGAACTGCTCTTGGAATAACACCTGCCTCAGCAGGCAAATCACCGCCCTGAGGCAAATTAGGTACAATTAGTTTTAATGAAACTTAACAAAAATAAAAAGAAAAAAGGAATGATGTTTCAACATTTCTGATATAAGCCAGAGAATATATACCTTATTTCTCATCCCCCCCTCCATTGTGTATGTTTTACCTGTGCCTGTCTGCCCATATGCAAACACAGTGCAATTGAACCCCTCAAGAACATCATTAACAATGGGTGAAATAGCTTGATCGTATATTGATCTTTGCTGTGATTTTGGCCCAAAAACCTATCAAGTATTTCAAGATGATATCAATAATATCAGAGTGTCTAGAAAATATAGTTGCACTCATAGAGTGAACTGGAGTGGATAAATCGAACATGAGGAAAAGCATACCTTGTCAAAACTGAAAACTCTATCAACCTGCTTGTTAGCCACATTTTGCAAAACAGTAACTTCTCTTTTACTCTCATTACAGGTTACTGCCTTGGGCACATTCATTCGTAGTTCATCATCACAAAAGGGCCTAAAAATTGAAAAGAAACAACTCTCAAAGGCTTAATATATGATCCACATAATCATCAACGGGGCAACCCAAAAATCCACCTGGACATTAAGCTTTAAACTGGAAAAAACAGAGAGAGGAATTACATAATTCATACCCATTAGCCACCCCCAACCGAAAATATAGAATTAATATTGAAAGAGAAAGGTGAAAACCCAAACCTGCATCTAAGGAGAACTTGAATGTTGACTTCTTTATCTTTGTCGAGACGATTGGAACTCCAATCAGTTCCTCTGGAATCAGGCCTTCGCCTTTCAGGTCTGGGAGTAAGGAATGGAGCCGGAGATGGTGCTGACAGTCCAGTCCCCACTTTCCGGGATTGGTCCGGAGTCATTGACATCTTCTTTCCTAAGAATATATATTAAATCCTTAAAAAGATCAAAGACAGTATATCATTACATTAAAAACGCTCTGAAGACCTAGACCCGTTATTCTTTAGGAGTGCCTGTAGTTCTTGAATATATGCGGGCATATAGAAAGGAAGGAGTTTTACCTACAATTCTTTTGTTGATCCGGAAGCCCAGAAAAGATCAGAGGACAGTCAAGAAAGAAAGCACCTTAGAGGAGAGTAGATACTGTCTTTCTTTTCTTGTTTCTTTCTTTCTTTTTTAGTATCTGAGTCTTTCTCTCTATCTTTTTATCTTTCTTCTTCTTCTTTAATTCCACAGTTGAGTTTGTGTTTCTTGATCAGGTTCTCCCGCAAGAGACAGAGTAGCAGAGAGAGTGAGAGTGGTGTGATATTCAAACGGCTAGTTTTGGAGTTGGGAGTCGGTGATATATGGCATTGGGAAAAGAAGAAACGTTGAATCCTTGGCCTGGTGGGCCCCGTCCTCCTTTTATGAAATTCAAATTTGAGGCGCCTCGTTTCCTTTTCTTTCTTTTGCTTATAAAGGTAAAGAATAAGCCTTTTGGCGAAACGAGAAGTCATCATGCATCATAACCAGATGAAAAATTCTTACATGAATTAAATCCACAGTTTTACCTATCTTATTCTATGAAAAAAAATCATGTAATATTTTGCTCAAAAAAAAAAAATCATGTAATATGAAAGAAAGTCACTTGAGTATAATAATACATAGTGATATAACAAAAATAATGTAATAGTACTTAAGTAACTTTTTTATAAAATTGATAATTCCCAGGTGCAGCTACAAGTTGGAAAAAGGTGGTTTTTTTTTCCAAGCCATACAAATCGAACAATAAAATCGAGCCAGAAAATAATTTTAAAATCTTCTAAAATCCAAACGTCCATAATCAATCCGAAACTAGCAACCGTTCTTGGAGTTTGTTTGTGAAAGATTAATAATGAGATAACATGCCTACTAAAAGTAAAAATTTTATTCATTTTTTTGAGAAAATATCATTAAATCCAAACAAAGAAGAGAGAAACAAGATGCAACAGAGGTGACAAAAATAAACTGCACCAACAATACAAACAATTTCGGCAACGATGCAGGTGCTAGAAATAAAAGATGCAGGCCTCTGCTTACGTTTGTGCACACTTCCTTTATACCAATCAATACAAGACAGGAGTTGGGCTTTGCCGCATCCCAGAACCTTTTTGAGAACAGAGCGTACGCAAATTGAGAGCTATGAGTATTCTATCTCCTGTACTTTCCAGTTATACAACATCAAAACTAGCCAACAATTCTACAAAATACAGATGGGAAGCATGAAGATTTCCCCCATATTGTAACATCTTAAAGGCTTTACAGAGGAACCGATCCATAAAAAACCACCTCCGCAGGGCCAGTCATGTAGACATGGTTGTTTTTCTCTCTCCACTCAATTTTCAATGGACCTCCTGGCAAATCAACCGTACAGCTCTGTTTTCCACAAGGAAAAGAAATTAAAAACTCTTATCCCTACTTAAATTTAGCATATCGCGTGCAAAGGATAACAGATATGTGTGAGAATTATGTCCAGGCAGAAAATAGGACCACAAGAAGGCAACTACATACCCTCCCAGCATGACCCTCAAGCACTGCTGCAACAACAACAGCACAAGCTCCAGTTCCACATGCTAGTGTAGCACCTACAAGAACCAACAAATCACACTTCAAAGTGTAAAAGCCACGAGGAATGAACAGAAAGACCTTGAATGATAGACAAATACGTTGAATACAATAAGCTGAACAAGTTAATCACAAAGCCAAAAACGAAAAAGTATTTTATGCCTTAAGTGCAATGATAATCTAACCTGCACCACGTTCCCAAACACGCATTTTTAGATGTGTAGGAGAAAACACCTGCACAAACTCTGCAATTTATACAGTACACAAGTCCGATCAGCAGGTGCACAAGAGGCCATAGCAAGTCAAAATACATGAAACAAAAATCAAACCAAGTCAAAAAAGGAAGGAAGCCAAGAGGCAGGAGACATAAAAAGCGTCCAAGAGGGAATGAACTGAGAAAAACTACTGCAGTCCAAATTCAGAATTTGTTCGTGCGTAACTGAAAGTAAGAAAAAATATCTCTTTGCATAAGCATGGGACAGTGTATAACTCTTTGTATGCGAGTGCGGCTCTAGCACATGCAAAGTTTTTGTGTGTGTGTCAGATAGAAGGGGCAATTTGCCCAACCTTTACCTCCAAATACTTCAAAACACTTCAAAGAACATGAAAAGACAAGAACAGACAATGAAGTTTATGCAAGTGACACAGCAATTTAAATGTGCATAAAACTGACCTGTATTGGTTCGGGCAGGGAACATAACATGATGCTCAAATTTTGGACCGATTTCTGCTAAATTTAATTCATCAACTTGCAAATTCTGTTGCACAACAAGCAGAAGAGATGTAAAATAAACTGTGGCTGGACTCAAGAAGGTTTAATTTCATAAAAACTATCTTTTTCTGTCTGATAATGGTGAACATATTGAACTATAAAATCAGTCATTCCTATGCAATAAGACAGAAAACTCAGGCCACAATGCACATTTCAAGAATATATCCCAGCATTCACTCTTCCAATTGTGGAAGAAGACTTTTTAGTGCCGGTAAAATACTCTTAGCTGAAGCCCAATCAAAATTTAGAAGCCCTTTGTTTAACTAACAGTTGATTCATAACTATTTTAATTTGGAGAAGCATGGCATTCTCCGGGTTTAAGTCTTTAAAGGGACATTATACCTTGCTCACTTTGGTGCCAAAAGTGACACAGTGAGGATTGCCCATGCTAACGCATGTTACGTTCCATGATATTCCATCTACTTCTAGCATAGATTTGACTACAGATTGATCTTTGTTTGGCTGCAATTTTGTGGGAACATCTGATGCCTTCAGAATCGGCTCACCCATGTCAACTCTAACCTGAAATTGCACGTAACCACTGGTTCAATCAAGCTATGTAAATAAAACATGTGACAAGTTTAATTACTCATGGCTGCAAACTTTTCGGCCCATAATGAGAAAAGGAATTTTATACATGATGGGTACCAGTCAGTTTTTCAAAGACTGCATAATAAGAAATACCTGTCCATCTTCTTGAATTTCAGGAACAATTAGGCCAGCACCAGTGTGTATGGTGAAACTGCAGTATAAAAAAATTTAAAAAAAAAAAAAAACAACAGGGAAGAGCAAAGCTACAACTGGAACATCTGCCCCAATGATATTCCCAGAAATTCTGTAACGTTTTCAAAATGCTTAAAATCCAAAATCCATAGATCAATAAAGCTCACTGAAGTTACGAAACCAAGCAAGAAGACGTCTACGTCGTCATCATCTCGAAAGAACAAGAGAAAATAAATAAAACAGCAAGAACCACACCTTTGCTTCCCGTGTAAATTTTCAAGCTCAGCAATAAATCTGGCGAAGCATCTAATGCCATTGCCACACATCTGTGAGAACAGAGTATCTCATAAGAGACTGTTCAGGACCAGCATTAAAACACCAAAGGAGAAAACCATCGCAAAATTATGCCAATAAATGGCTACGATTTACCTCAGGCTCACTACCATCTGAGTTGAAGATCCTCATGGTGTAATCAGTACCATTGATTCCAGGCATTGCAAATATGACTCCATCAGCACCAATCCCAAAGTTACGGTCGCATAATTTTACTGCTTGCTCTGGATTAATTTTGGGTTCGTGTGAATCTCGATTATCAGCCTACCAAACCAATTTATTTAACCCAAAATCGGCATCAATTTAAACAGGGAAAAAATAGAAGTCAAGAAAAGAAGTCCTATTAAAAGAGAGAGAGAGAGAGAGAGTAATATGTATGGGCAAAACGATGCCGTATTACCAAGATAAAATCATTGCCCAGGCCGTGGTACTTGACAAAATGGAGAAATCCACTCTCCTTCCTGTCAAGAAAAGAAGCTGGGGAACTACTCATCTCCGAAGGAGCCAGAATGCTCATTGAAGAAGAAGAAGAGGAAGAAGCAGCCGAGCAAATGCGAAGAGAGCTAGGGTTTCTAAAATTGTTGTTCACAATGAATTTGAGGCTGCATGGCTGTAGAGAAGCTGACGAGGACGATGAAGATGAGGAAAACCGGCGCAATGTGCTATAGCTAACAGAAGAATAAGAAGAAGATAAGAGAGTGCGGCGGTTGACGGTGTTGGTAGGCAGCGATCCGGCGGCGGTTATCGCCATTTCAGTCGTCAAATTGATTGGAGAGTCAAAGTAGAAACAATAATAGTATTTGGACTTTGGAAAATTTTAAATAGATTTGCTGTCTTTATATGCCCGAACGTAGAATTTGGGCTGCAGATTTGGGCTTCTTTTGGGCTTTCAAAACTATGGTGGTACTTATTTGACTAATTCATGCCCAGCATTGATGAAAAAACCAGAGTGATAAATTTTTTGGTTGAATTGAGTCATAAAATTTGCACACAAGAGAAATAAGCACTCTTGTTTCGTTATGACCCATTATAAGGCTGACAACTTTGCAAACTTTGATTTAACGGGCCATTGACGAATTTTTGTTTGGGCTGTTACATCCATATGGGCTTTTTCGCCATTTTTTGCTTCAACCCAAAAAAATCATGCAAAAAGAAATCAGATGGTAACGGTGAGAATTCTGATTGATTCTTTAAATCTCTTTATTTACTCTTTTTTATTGTAAAATTTAATGCTGCCCTTAATTTGAAGAAAAGAACAATTTATTAAAATTTTGGTACTGCAAAAACACTACACCTGAAGTTTGTTAGAAGTTTTCCAAAATCTAATATCAGATATTTGAATACAATTTTAACATAAAGGTATACCTGAATTCATGTTTAACTGATATGATGCTTGAATCCTTTGTGACTTGGGGTGGTCTTCCAGATCTACACGTATTCTCTGATCCTTTTAGAGAGCCCTTTTTGTTTTTCTCTTTGGTATCTTTCTTAACGATAGGATATTAAGAAAGGGAACAACTAAATTACGATACGTGAGATTCATGGACTATAACCCTACTTATAGATAACCCATTTGTTATCTTTTTAGTATTTCTATTTTAGCTCATCATTAAAATAGAAATAATCTTTAAATCTCTACACATTAAAGGCCCACATCCTATTAGATACATTAAAACCCAAATCACAATTGATCACTTTAAATTGGACTCAACTTTATTTGACTGTTTGCAATACATAATTATTAACATATAAATCCAACGTTGAATTAAAGATCCAACAATCTCTCACTTGGACTATATGTGTAACTTTATAATTATGTTTTGCAATATAACCTTATGAGCTCAACTTTACTGTCATTACCAAAATATATCTATAACCAATTCAGTCAATCAATTATATTAACATAGGATCAAAGTGGCATTTGTTATATAATCATAACTCGACCCATCAATGGTCACATATGCTATTACAATTGAATGACATGAATCATGATGTGGATGTGTAGCATGAAAATTTTATGCAATGTGATCTTAACATGCCTATTTTCAACTAGTCTACTTTAAATTATATGAGATCAACTATACAAAATTAGAGCGTGAATAAATTGAAACTTTATTTAAACAATTGAAAACATCAATGTAATAAAAGCATTTAAATAACAAATTCCCACTACAACTGAATATCACTTAATGACATGACACCATATGAGTAGTATGCTCGTGAAACACTTTGGATGGCAATCTTTTAGTAAGCGGATCCACAATCATGGAATTTGTTTCGATGTGCTTTATAGACAACTGTCCACTATGACCTCTTTCCTTAACTGCCAGAAACTTGATGTCTATATGCTTGGATTTTATAAACGTCCTATTATTGTTGGAATATTGAACTGCTGACTTATTGTCACAAAATAATTTGAGTGGTCTTTCAATGCCATTCACCACTCGTAATCTTGTGACAAAATTTCGCAACAAAATACAATGATTGAACGCCTCATAACAAGTTATGAACTCTGCAGCCATAGTGGAAGAGGCAACAAGAGACTGTTTAGCACTCTTCCAAGATATGGCATCTCCAGCTAACAAGTAAATGTAGCTTGATGTTGATTTCATACCATCTTAACATCCAGCATAATCGGAATCAGTATATCCAACGATCTCGAGTTCGTCTGATCTCCGATACATGAGTATGTAGTCTTTATTTTCTGTAGATACCAGAGACCTATTTAATTGTTTTCCAATAGTCTGATCCTGGATTGTTTAAATATTTACCGATATTCCTGTAATGTACGCAATATCTGGACGCGTACAAACTTGAACATACATCAAACTCCCTATTGCTGATGCGTAAGGAATCTTTTACATTTCTTTTTCCTCAAAAGCATTCTTAGGACACTGATTGAGGCTAAACTTGTTTTCCTTAGCAACAGAGGTGTCGCCTGATTTACAATTTTGCATGCCATATCTTTTGAAAATCTTTTCAATATAAACCTTTTGTAATAATTTAAGAATACCCCAAGAGCGATCCGAATATATCTGTATATCCAACACAAAAGATGTATTACTAAGATTTTTCATCTCAAAATTCTTAACTAGAAACCTTTTGGATTCAAGTAATAAGTCTATATCATTACTGGCAAGTAAAATGTCATCAACATATAATATCAGGAAAATATATTTGCTCCTACAGAACTTATGGTATACGCATTCATCAACCAAATTCATCTCAAAATCAAATTAGATGATTATTTGATGAAATTTAAAATACCATTGTCGAGATGCATGTTTGAGCCCATAGATAAATTTTTTAAATTTGCAAACCATATTTTTTGAATATTCCGATACAAAATTTTCTGATTGCACCATATAAATCGTCTCATCAATGTTACTATTGAGAAACGTTGTCTTTACATCCATTTAGTGTAACTTAAAATGCGCCACTAATGCTCTTATAGTCCTGAAATAGTCGTTCGAAAAAATCAGTGATAAAGTCTCTTTATAATCGATGCCTTATTTCTATGTAAAACCTTTTGTGACAAGACGGGTTTTGTACCTCTCCATATTACCTTTTGAATCCCTTTTGATTTTAAATATTCATTTACAACCAATGGATTTCGCTCCTTCTGACAATGGGATAAGATCCCAAACATTATTGTTTTTCATAAATTTCATCTGTTCATTTATTGCATCGATCCACTTTTGAGAGTTATAACTTTTTATGACTTGATGGAAGTTGATTGGATCATCTTCCATCACTCCAATGTCATTCTCATATTCTTGGAGAAATACAATTTAATCATCTGGCGCTGCACTTCTCCTTTCTCTAGCCGATCTCCTTAATGATATTGGTTCTTGAGGTGGTACAGTTTGTTCTTCTCGAACAGTTTCTTGAATGGGAGGTATCTCAATATTGTCTTGATTTGTTGTGTCATGAACAACATCAGGAATAGAATCCCAAACAAGATCAATGACACCTATATGAATATTAATAAATTCCTCTTCAAAATAATGTCCATAACTGTAGCTTCTCCTCCAAACTCTACATTCTCAAATAATCGAGCATTTCTTGTCTCAAAAATTGACTTAATTGTGGGATCATAAAATTTATAACCCTTTGATCTTTTAGAATATCTAATAAAATAACAACTTACCGTTCTTAAATCCAATTTCTTTTCATTTGACTTATAAGGCATTGCTTCAACTGGACATCTCCTTATATGCAAATGGTTCAAACTGAATTTTTTACTAGTCCAAAACTCGTATGGGGTGTTGGTAGTTACCTTAGTTGGAACTCTGTTAAGGATATATGCTGCAATTTTAAGTGCTTCTTCCCAAAGTGATTCTGATAAAGTAGAATGACAAATCATACTCCTCACCATATCTTTAAGTGTTCTATTTCATATTTAAGCAACAACATTCATGGTTAGTGAATCAGGCATGGTGTACTGTGGGACGATATCACATTCCTCTAGATACTTAGCAAATGGACCTGGACGTTGTTTACCTGAACCGTCATATCTACCGTAATATTCACTACTACGATCAGATCTGACGCTTTTGATTCTTTTGTTGAATTGGTTTTCAACTTCAGCTCTAAAATTTTTTAACACATCCAATGATTGTGATTTTTCATTAATGAGATATATGTAGCTATATTTTGAGAAATCGTCTATGAACATTATAAAATATTGTAGACCATTCCAAGCAGATGTAGGAAATGGCCCACAAATATCTATGTGTATAAGTTCTAAGACGTCCAAGGCCCTATTGGTTTCAAATCTCCTTTTATTGGTTTGTTTTCCTTTTATACAGTTGATATAATTATCAAATTCTGTAAAATTTAAAGGGCTGAGAATTTCATTTAACACAAGTCTTTCTATTGTCCGTTCGGAGATATGACCCAATCTTTTGTACCATAATGTAGCTAAATTCTCATTAGTTAATTTCCTTTTTACACTTCTAGTACTCAAATAAGAATTCATTAAACGGAGCAATAGTATCAACCATATATAGATTATCGTAATATAATAAAGAATCGAAACCAACTAATTTTGAATCATGAAACAATCTAAATTTTTCATCTCCAAATAAACATAAATAACTAGATTTGTCCAAAATAGAAACAAAAATCAAATTCCGTCTGAAAGACGATACAATAAATGTTTCATTAAAATCCAAATAAAATTCAATCTTTAACAATAATCTAAAAACTCCTATTACCTCAATTTCAACTGTTTTGTCATTGTCCACGTAGATATATATTTTATTATCATTAGACTTTCGGCAACTCAAGCAATCCTGCATAGACACACTGATGTGAGTTGTTGTACCAAAATCTATCCACCATGTGTATCTAGATATCGAAGTTAAATTAATCTCAAAACAAATCAAATCAAGAAGCATACCTTTCTTAGCACGCCAAGCGTGATAGTTGGTGCAATACTTCTTTTTATGCCCTTCAACTTCACAGAAGAAATAACCATTCTTTTCCGATTCAACCGGTTCTTTTGTTGTTTCTTTTGAGATGTCGTACCTGCAACTTTCTTATCTTTTTTCCTTTTATGTCCCTTACCTTTATTTGTAGTGAACGAGACCAAGTGAGCATTTTCTGTCTTGTCTTGTTTCAACCTTTCCTCTTTTTGTACACAGTGTGAGATAAGCTCATTCAGATACCAAGTCTCTTTCTGGCAATTATACCTCACCTTAAATTGGTTATACTGTGTAGGAAGAGATATTAAAACTAAATACACTAATAATTCTTCAGAAATTAATAGATTAAGTGCACCCAGCTTAGAAGCAAGATGAGACATCTTCATAATGTACTCCCTTATATTACTTTTACCACTATATCTCATTAAAATTAGGTTTGTCAAAAGTGTACTTATTTTGGCCTTTTCATTTTTTGCAAACCTCTTTTTAATGTTCTAAAAGAACACCTTAGTTATAGTTGTACTTTCAGATATTGTGCCTCTGAATACTTCCGAAATGACTTTTTTCATGATCATCATACACATGCGATTTGATTTCTCCCACCTTTTCATATCTCTCTTTTCATTAGAGGTACTCTTATCTGTAAGAGATTGAGGAGAATCATTCATTAACGCAAAGTCAAGATCCATGACTCCAAGAACTATCAAGAGATTTTCTTTCCAGGACTTGAAGTTTGTGCCATTCAGCATAGGAATAGAACTGATGCTGGTAATAATATTTGCAGAATCATTCATAACTAAACAAAAAATATTAAATAATTAGAAATAAGCTCACATAAACCAAAATAATAATAATAAATTCAAATAAGGTAACCCCATCTCAAGATACCAGAGTTTCATTAATATTTTGTTTTTGGACAATAAATATCAACTTCTAATTGATATCTTAGTGTAGTAATAAGCACTGATAATAAGTACATGTCGAAAAATAAATATTCCTTTGGGCTAATTTATAATTCATATGTAAAATCTAAATAATCATCACGTGTTTATCACAACAACTGCACGTGAAATTTTATTGAACATTGATCTTCCTTTGGGTAGACTAATATTAACAAAATTACAAGTACAAAACTAGTTACATTTTAGAACAAATTAATCTCCACAAGAGAGGTCACTTTGGCGACATATTGTTTCAATTAATTTATCCCAAAATATATATAAACGCACCAATATTTGAATATAAAATTATACAAAATTTTAGAACAAAGTCAACTTGAGTCAACTCTGGTCAAATTGGTCAAAACGGGTCAAACCTGATCAAACTAGTCAAACCAAGTCAAACTCGATCAGACCTGATAAACCCAGTCAAATCAGTCAGATTTTGTTCAACCAAACAATTGAGTCAAAACTTATTGGATCAAAAATTTATATCTATAACTTTGACCCGAAAGTTTATCATTTAAACCCAAAATCTTATTCAAGCCCATAAATACCTTATAATTACATATATTCAGTGGGCCAACCTTTTGGACTTTATTGGACTTAAATGTTTCGTACAACTTTATTAGAGGTTCAATTAAATTAATTAACCCTGATTTCCTTAGCACAAATATATGCATATTGACCCTTAAAATTAAGAAACAAGTCAAAACATATAGAAATAACCAAATTAATATACTTAATTTGCTTAACGGAATACAAGCCCAAAAGGACATCACTGAAATCGGTTTATTATTAAAAATAATACGTCACCAAAAAATGCTTTAATCTTTAATTTATTCATACCAGTAGAAAAACTCAATTCCAAAACACAATGCATCAGATGTCAAGGACGTAAAAGATGGTTCTGCCATGGAATTGAATAAAACAATGATGCTATTCATAATAAGACAAGCAAAATCAAATTTCAGAACACATAACCTCAAAATACTTTGAACAACTCATGGTACTGAATTCATAATCAATACTGGAGCCCCCAAATTTAGCAATACAAGTCACATACGCAATTCAACTTTTAAGCTTCAAGCATGAAACGAAAAAACAAAAAACTTTCTTATCCCAATGCAATTGGCACATAACATATTCTCAATAAAACTCAACTAAATAAATAGAGAAGCCAACCGAATATGTCAATTCTTGCCACTTTATCACAATCAGTGTAATAATAAGCCTTTCAATTACATATGTATAGACTATTTCGGTTCTGACAGAACCATCCGAAGTTAATTGCTAAATGCAGTCAAACACATATGTAATTATAGTTCCTTTAACGATTCAAAATCTGATATCGGGGTTCTGATACCACTTGATAGAAATTTCTCAAAATCCAATATCAGATATTTGAATACAATTTTAACATAAAGGCATAACTGGATTCATGTTTAACTGATATGCTGTTTGAATTTTTTGTGACTTGGGTGGTATTTCAAATCTACACATATTCTCTGATCATTTTAGAGAGCCTCTTTTATTTTTCTCTCTGGTATATTTCTTAATGATGAGATATTAAGAAAGAGAACGATTGAATTACGATACGTGAGATTCAGGGACCATAACCCTACTTATAGATAACCTATTTGTTATCTTTTTAGTATTTCTATTTTAGCCCATCATTAAAATAGAAATAATCTTTAAATCTCTACACATTAAAGGCCCACATCCTATTAGATACATTAAAGCCCAAATCACAATTGATCACTTTAAATTATACTCAACTTTATTTGACAGTTTGCAATACATAATTATTAACATATAAGTCCAACGTTGAATTAAGGATCCAACAAAGTTCTCCTGTTATGGTTGTGAATTTACTAAAGAAAGCTATATTAATTTAAAAATTATTAAATCATCTTTTCTTCACCAAGAAAGTAACGAAATTCGATTGTTTTTGTATGCTAACAACATATCAGAGATTAAGGGGTTATCTTAAAATCAATTAGTTATGATTTTCTAAAAGTTAAATATTGTTTTGAGATGTTTAAAACTGATTTTCGATTTATTGTTTTGAGATGTTTACAACTGATTTTTTATTTTTTTAATCTTGTCTTAAGTTGAAAATTTATTCTAAAAAAGAAATTTTAACGGATTTTTATGCAATAGCTATTTAGCTTTTCAGAACAAATTTGTGAGAAATTATTGATAACAAGTCAAATATATATATATATATATATATATGTCAGTTCAACAATTATGGGACTACTGCGTCTCATCAAAATTGGCAAAATAAAGTTTCCGATGGAAGCACCACCCAATAAGCAAATAAAATACAAAAATATGCTGTGGTAACGGTGAAGCTACTATGGATCCCTAGATGAATTCCATTCAAAGTACTAAAGAATGCAAAAATTAACTCTCTCTCTCTCACTCACTCACACACACACACGAAAGAAACCCGTAAGAACATATTTTAAAAACAAAACTTTGCCCTTTGATATGTCATTTAAAAATTGTTTGACTAATTATAATTGTTATTCAAAACAAAGGAGATAAGATAAGTATCAACCCCAAGAGTCAGCTTATATATATATATATGTCTATATATATGTGTATATATATGTATATATATGTATGTATGTATGTATGTATGTATGTATAAATAGATTTGGCAACTAGTACAGAAGTATCACGTGACCGAATTTAGGTAAGATTTACCAAAATTGGTTAATAGGATTGAATGTGTTGAAAATTTTAAAATATTTAATATTATATTTGCTTTTATCAAATTTTAGGGGTCTAAAACTGTCTCAATATGACTAAATGCACTAAAAATTTGAAACATTTGGTACTAAATATGCTTTTATTCAAACTCTAATGCAATGTTTTAAAAAGCGGACCGGACCGATTAGCTCGACCAGTCAGATTGCGAATCAACCAAGTCTCCAGTTCGGTTCACTCATTAGTTTGATTGATACATAAAACCGCTTTGAACCGCTTGAATCGAAAGAATCGTCCGAACTGGTTCAAACCATTGAACCAGCAATTTTTTGTGTTTTAGTATTGTGGAAAAAAATTTGCAAGTGGGAGGTCTTGAACTCATGACCTCCTACTTGTACTTTCAAGTTGTGGACCACTCAACCAAAATCCTACTTGTTGGTTTTATACTATGAATTATTTTAGTTGTTTTTTTTAACTTTGTTCATTAATCATTTTTAATAAAATTAATTGATTTTTACATTTTTTGTTCTTTATTTCGTTTATCAATCATGTTGGATGAAATTAACTCACTCTTATTTTTTTAGTTTCTTTATTTCCATTAATCATGTTTAGTGAATTTAATTGATTCTTTGATGAAATTAACTCACTCTTATTTTTTTTAGTTTCTTTATTTCCATTAATCGTGTTTAATGAATTTAATTGATTCTTGGATGAAATTAACTCACTCTTACTTTTTTTTAGTTTCTTTATTTCCATTAATAATGTTTAATGAATTTGATTGATTCTTACTTTTTTTTTTATTTCTTTGTGTCCTTTATTAATCATGTTTAACAAAATTTCTTTGGAGAGAATAAATCTAAAGTTAAAGCTTAAAAATCAATTCTAAATAAAGTTTAAGCTCTTTTAAAATTGAATTATTCGTTGATACAAAATTGATTAGAAGTTAACTCTCATTAGGTTGTGCAAAAAAAAAATTAAATAGATCTAAATTGATAATTAGATAAACAAACTAAAATTTGCAAATCATTTGAGTATGTGAACCCATTTTAGAAAATACAACAAAAGAAAAATTTATAAATTTAAAAAATTATATTTGCATTGAAAAATTAGTCTTGATGATATTAAAAGAGTACAGAAGTAGCAAATATGATTTAATAATTTAGAATTTTCAAGACTATAATTTAAAATATTAAAAAATATTAATGTACTTTAACTGTGAATTTTAAAGTATTTGTTTCATCTAGATTTTTTTCTGGTACACTTATTTTTTATAGTTATCACGTGTTTTATACTTGTAATGTCATTTTCTTTGTTAATTTTATTGTTATAGACATAGAATATATTCTAAAATTTTTACCAACTATGAAAGGTTTATTAATTTGTATATTTGAATATGTACAAATAGTAATGGGTTAATTAATTCAATAGGGTGGGGTATATTTAGTATTTGTTGTTATATTACGTATTAAATTAAATAAAAAAAAAGAAAAAACATTGAACCTCGGTCGGACCGCGAACCGAACTCCTTCCAGTTCATGGACCTATCTAGTTTTTAAAACATTGTTTTAAGGACTAAAACTACTGATATCTCAAACATTAAGTACCAAAATTGTAATTTTTTCTAACTTCCTTTTTTTTTCCCTTTATTTCATTTTCTTTTAATTTCAAACCACCAAGTAAGTGTATCTTTGAATGTGAGGAAATATAATAAATATTTTTACACTGTCAATGTATTTTCCAGGAAACTTCAGAAAGGAAATATGGTATTAAGTAGCGTTAGTGACAAACTTAAGATTATTAAACAATTGGAGAAATTTTTTTGTCCCAATCTCGTATTTTTTTTCCCTTTATTTCATTTTCTTTTAATTTCAAACCACCAAGTAAGTATATCTTTGAATGTAAGCTTTTACACTGTCAATGTAACTTCCAGGAAACTTCTGTAAGGAAATATGGTATTAAGTAGTGTAAGCCACAAACTTAAAATTATTAAACAACTGGAGAAATTTTTTTATCCCTATCTCATATATATATATATATATATATATATATATATATATATATAGTCAAATATCCCAATCTCATATTATCAACTATTTTTTCCTACAAGTTGAGCTTTGAGCTGACTTTACCAAAAGTTGACATATTGAAAAAAAAATTTATTAGGAGTTCTTTGGCGTCAGACAAGCGATTTTGAGATTTGCCCAAGAGCCACTTTCTTCGGTTATGTTTCTACAATATTACCAGACGAATAAAATAACAAGTCCTCATCGCACTAGAACATTTCCAAATTCAATTGAAATGTCACACTCAAAGAGAAAAGAAAATTCAAACAATCTACGAATGAGTAAGATCTAAAGAGGCTCTCCAACTACTTCAGCTAAATAAACGTCAACTTGTGCAGTAGTAATTCTTGAAGGTTTTCCTTTTGCGTAAAATTTTAAAATTTAACTTAAAAATACTTGTCAAAGTAATTAATCAGAATTAAAATCCTTGAAGGGGACTTAACAACATATTTTAACTTTGACTTCTGAGTCATCCAGAGCTACCGCCGGGCCCGTTGCCAAGTTGCCGCTGGAGTTGGAGACGGTGGTCCAGCCACAAGAAGTCACCTCCCGTGACATCTAAGTACATAAATAATATATATATATATATATATATATATATATATATATATATAAACTCAATCATATAGTGGAGAATATAATTTACTCAAGTAATTAACTTTCAATTATTGCACAAATGTGTACACTATCCATCTAAAAAGTGTCGAATATATGCCGTCACCCTCCTCAAATTGAATTAAAAAAGAACAGAAAAAGAAAAGAAAATGTTTATTATAGTGTTGCAAAAAGTTGAATTTAAGTGTTGGGTCGTTATTACATTTTGCAAAACAAAACGAGAATCCCGTGGCAAACGAATAGTTCCCGTTCGGGAGAGGATTAATCCACTCTTATGCTTAGTTTGGGAGTTGGGGTGGAAAAGAAAATAAGAAAAAAGAAAATGAGAGAAAAGAAAAGAAAAGAAGGGAAAGAAATTTTTGTTTCTTTTCCTTTCAAAATTGGGAGGAAATTTTTTTTGTCAAAACAAGTCAACTTTTCCTTTTATTTCCTTTCTTTTCTTTCCCTTTAATTCCACTAAAATAAAGAAAAATAGTTAAATAAATTTTCACTTCTCTTCTTTCCTTACTCCCAAGCAACCTTAAATTTCTTTTATTTTTTTTCTTTTTCCTCGGCCCACATCCTAGCTGGACCTGTGCCCCTTGAATCGCCAACTCTCCAACAAATTACGGTCTAGATTGGACCGACATCTATCTGAGTTGTACAATATTGTTTTTTTTTTATTTTAGAAATCTATTTGTGAAGCCTAGATTGCAATTGACGCATTCAACAAATCATTGAAATATACTCCAACCTCTACCCCACTTCCCACTCACATGATGTGATCCTCAACCCTATTAACTAATTAAGTCTCATTTATATGGTATTGCCACATATGTTAATATGTTTATCAACAACCCATTTAGTAAGTGAATAAACTTTGAATACACATGATAATATCACACAAAGGAGGCCTATTAGGGACTCAGTTAATGAAGCTGTGGATCATAATCCCGGACCCAATTGCCCACCTAAATCGTTTTCTCTGCCAAAATTCACGGTAGCGCGTGCACACACATGTTCACCCGCAGCTGTATTCCTAAATCCACCGCTGCTCCCCAGTATAGTTGTAAAAGACCAGATTTAAGTCATACATATTACGGGAAAAAATTGGGGGAAATAAAAAAAGAAACAGATCTTTCACATTTTCTTCGAGAAGCGAAGTAGGTACGACAAGGTCAACTCATGAACATAGATGACTACCAGCGCTCGTGGATGGCAACCCCGAGTCCTTTTAGGCTTCAGTTAATACATAAAGCGAGCAGCCATTTGGCGAGGGAACCAGCTTGTGCTTTTGGTTGGTGTTGCGCCTTACCACGTAGTCTATTTGACTCCGAGGGGTCACTTTAACCCTCCAAGTATCATTCTCTGGTGAGATCACAATCATATACTTCAGATTTACTGCCGTGTGAAGCAGAAGATCCATTAATAATACTTCATTTTCTTTGCTTGTAAAGCCTACAATTTCAATGGTTCTCAGATGCAATAGTGGAGAAGCGTTGCATTTCACGGCTGCATAATCCATCCATAAATGAGGTTCGTGCCAGTATTCGTGAAGAAATGGACCCGGAATGGGACTGCAATTCCTATCAATCTGCACAATTTTTTCATCAGAAAAACAAATATTAATGACTTCGTTGAAAGTGGAAACCATTGCTTACTGTCGCAGTTCCTTACCAATAATACCCAAAAAAAGGTAAACATAAACATGCATAACAATTCTACATTAGAACATTTGGAACATTTGAATAAAGTACAAAGCAACAAGACATGATTTACCAAAGATTTTTTGTCTAGAAAAATGAAGTACCTTGACAAAAAGCCTCTCCAAGGAGGGCGTTATGTTTAAGAAGCAAGCCAAGGAATCCCGCTTCCTTGTGTCCATTACACAATCGATCCACAAGAACTCCTTCAACTTGTCAAACTTGAATTCAAGCTGTCCAAAAATGACCCCAGCTGTGCACAACCACTTCAAAAAGGAGATTGTTTTAGAGGTTGAATGCATTAAAACTTTTAAAACCTCAAATTTAACTGTGAGATACATAAATTCCGAGCATATACACATACCTCAAGAAGCCACCCGCTAATAGTGAGTTTCTCTACATCCTTGAGAGAAAAGAGAAGACTCAAAACATCCCCGCAATTAAAGTCGTTAGGACTTAAACCGTCCTTAAAATTTAGTACAGCTTCAGCCAAATCTGGTGCGTGGTTGAGCTGAACATTCGGAAGAATTCCCTCGTATGAAAAGACTTTAAGACAGGGCGCAGAAACTTTTATGCTGTTGATGTCAAAACAATCCAATATTGTGAAGCTTTTAAAGCTATTGTTTGCTTTGATATCAATGTTCTGCACACCCCTGCACTTCTCAAGCTTTAGGCTTTCCAAGAACTGACAACTTGAAAACAAATCTGTTACCAGATTTTGCGCCACGTGCGTGACGGACCTAAGGTGGAGACTCCTGAGAGAAGAAAAGGTTGGACAGTTACTTAGAGAACCCGTTTCCAGAATCAGATTGAATTTTGTAATACTAGTCAAGTTTTCTCCTGCTGAGAAATCAAAATGGAGTTCTCCCTGAGTTCCCTTCGTCACAACAGCAAAAGACTCATCTTCAAGATTAGTATAATCCGCTTTTTTATCAAAGTAATTGACAGATGGGAAATAGAGCTTTAACTTCTCAGGATAAATATAGTACATCGAAAACGAACCAAGAATTTGCTTCATCTTCACCAGAGATTGATCATGAGTGGAGCCGAATTCCAGTTTCAATATTTGAGATGGTGTCCACAAATTTCTCCAAGAATTCGAGAGAATAGCAGTCCGTATTGCTTCTTTTAAAGGAATCATTGAAACAATGAGAAGCAGAACGTCACGAGGTAAGCTGCTGATGAAATCAGGTCCTTCCTCCATCTCAAAAGTCAAATCTGATCTCTGCTTTACCTCAAAAGCTAACAATCAGAACAAAAATAATTAATCTGCAACATGAGGTAAGAAAATAGATATCAAAGCTGCACAGAAGAATGGTTTCCTTTCTGAAGTATGTGCAGCGACAGCTGCAGGTGAGGAAACAGGGTAATGGCTTTAACTCCTGCAAATTATTGGTGGTTGTGATAAGGGGCAGCCTGGACCGCAGGAAGGTAAAGATTTTAAAGTTGGTGAAAGGAAGATGTACTATTGGAGATAGGTTATCGTCTATCGAAGTAACTAAATATTTGATATTGTCTAGATTGCTTACAATAAATAAATAGAATAAAAAAGGAAATTCTCGAATTTGTCTATTGTACGTCTTGGCCTTGTAAGGCAGCATTAAGAGGAGTAATTTGATCTACTGTTGTGTTTGTTAAATGTTCTGTTTGAGTGCAGAAGAACAAGTGAAAAAAGTATTGATTCGTAAACTTAACCCTTATTACGTATTAAATTTCTTGGTTTTAGCATTTTGCATGCACTTTTATTCTTGAACTACTAATTGTATGCATGGATAAAGAAAATTTTTATGGTTTTCGAAAAGGTAATTAGCTATACTGATATATCGTGATACAAGAAAAATCAAATACTAAATTTGAAACTCAACTGAGGAAAACTTTTGAAACTCCCATTTGAGATAATCCAAAACGTCAAGTGCACAATATTCATTACATTTGATTAAGATAGAATCATATAATTACCATGTTGAGTAGCGAGACTCATGCGTATCATGTGGATAGTAGTATATTACTCAGAATAGACCAACTCCCAACTCTTAAAAGTCGTATGAATTTTCTTCAAAAAAAAAAAATGTCGTATGAATTTTTTTTTTTAAAAAAATGTCGTATGAATTTTCTTCAAAAAAAAAAAAAATATCGGATGAATTTTGACAAAGAAATCGTTTCGTACAACTATAGACCTTGAGGAAGGGCTCCACAATCCCATCGGCGGATTTTTTTTTTCTTCTTTTGAAACAAAGTGAAATATGAACAAAATACAAAATTTAACTTCAAACGTTGGGCACCTTTAATTCATCATTTTCTCTCATTTTTAATACCATATTTTTGAAATTTAGTGCACAAATTGATGAGATTCTCTTTTTTTTTTTTTTCCCATTCAATTTGATGACAAATTTGTTAAAATATTGCTTGGAAAAAAAAAATTCGACAACTGTGGATGTCAGAAACAAATTTTTGAAATTTAAGTGGGCCGAGTGTTTTTAAGGATTACTTGCAAAAAAAAAAAAAAAATGAAAAGCTCCAAAGTTCAAATTGTTAGGCCAACAACTCCTGCAAATAGATTCAAAGGCGTGATAATTTGCTTGCGCGAAATTGGTGCTTGGAATCCCAAGACTTGAGTGTTTTCTATGTAATCACAAGTGGCAGATTCTTATGTACATTGGTGCCAAATTGAGTTAATTCATGCATGCACGAGATTTCCATATGGGAAACGTGGCATTAAGAACAATTGGGTCATTAAAGTATTTATGCATGCACATGGCATACCGATTGAAGAAAATCAATTGCCTCCTATGGTATCTTTGACCATCTTCTCCAATTTGTTCAAAACATCATTGCGGGTTTAGCTTCAAAAATCAACAAGAGACGTCTAACATTCGGAAGGGTATGGGAAATGTGGCATCAAGAACAATTGGGTCATTAAAGTAGTCATGCATGCACAGGGCATAGAGATTGAAGAAAATCAACTGCCTCCTACAGAAAATCAATTGCCTCATACTATACCTTTGACTATCTTCTCCAATTTGTTCAAAACATCCTTGCGGCTTTAGCTTCAAAAATCAAAAAGAGATGTCTAACATTCCGAAGGGTATGGGAAACATGGCATCAAGAATAATTGGGTCATTAAAGTATTCATGCGTGCACATGGCACAGAGATTGAAGAAAATCAATTGCCTCCTACTGTAGCTTTGACTATCTTCTCCAATTTATTCAAAACATCCTTGCGGCTTTAGCTTCAAAAATCAACAAGAGACGTCTAACATTCCGAAGGGAATAATTTTTTATACCCTCTCTAGATTTCCAGCCAAGTCGTTATTTAAAAAAAAAAAAAGTGTCTAAGAAGGAGGATTTTTAGCAAAGGTTGTAATAAAAAAAAATTCCTCAAGAGTTTCAAAAAAAAAATCAGCTAGCTCCTAGCTATTTTGGTTAATTAAATTCAAACAGGATGTAGATACCAAATTTTGACACACCATTTATTTTCAAACATTGGGGGCACGTTTACATTTTTTTGGATCAAATTTTCATTTTTAATAATCTTGGAGGTAAAATAGTAATTTTTCTCTGTAAATATTTTTTCCATTGAGCTTTGGGGGTTTTAAATTCATATTTTTACTTTCATGAAAATTTGTTAATTTTTCATGATTTCTTTGGATTTAATTGGTATTCTTTTATATTTTTACCGGTACAAGAGCAAAATGGTAATTTCACCTCGCAAACACCATTTTAGCTCATTTTAGGTTCCAAATTCAATTTTTTAATTCTTTAAGCATGTTTCTAAATTTTCTTATTTTTTTCTGGGAGACGATTGCTATTTTTTCTAGTAAATATTGCGTTCAAGGGTAAAATTATTATTTTACAATTTAAATTCATTTTTTATCAATTTTTGAGTCATAAATGCATTTTCTAGTGTTTTAAGCTTACTTTTAATTTTTGATAATTTTTTGAGAATAATAGCTATTTTTCTGTGAATTTTCATTGTCCAAGCGTAAAATTATCATTTTACAGTTTAAATTCATTTTTTTTTGTCAATGTTTGAGTTATAAATGCATTTTCTAGTGTTTTAAGTTTATTTGTAATTCTTGGTAATTTTTTGAGGCTAATAGCTATTTTCTGTGAATTTTCATTATCCAATGGTAAAATCGTTATTTTACAGTTTAAACTAATTTTTTTGTCAATTTTTGAGTCATAAATTCATTTTCTAGTGTTTTAAGCTTATTTTTAATTTTTGGTAATTTTTTGAGACTAATAGCAATTTTTGTTATCTCGGGGTAAAATCGTCATTTCACACCTCGAGCGCATTTTTATCAAGTTTAAACTTTAACTTTTATTTTTCAAATCTATTTTGAATTCTTTTTCAAATTTTAGAGATTTCAGTCATTTCTTTGTATTAATTTTTAATTTTTAGAATTAAAAAATATTTTTTTAAATAAAATTAGAATTGTTATTACCGGTGACATTTTTGTTATTTTGTAGTATTCTTGGCGACCAAGACAATTAGCCTATAAATATCCTTTTAATCAGAAAAAATTGAAAATCCTAAAAACACTCTTACTTTTGTACTTTAAGGATTAAAGCACACACTTCACACCCAAAAAACATGCACTAAACACGGTTCTCTTTATCCTGTCACGTTCATCTTCAACATCAAGAACGAATCGCTATTCATCATCAACTGGTTTAAAAGGTAACATTTTAATTCGATTTTCTGCTTTTTAGTTCATGTTTTTTCATCTTATTGTCAAGATTGAATAACTGTAGTTACTAAAATCTGGGTTTGTTTTTGTAATTTAAGTTGAATTTTTTTGAATTTTTGTTTGCTGTTTTGTTTTGTTCTTGTGTCTGATTAACGTTTTGAGTTTACTCCACCATCCCTCCTTACTCCTCCTTCCACCACCAGTAAGCCTCCATTCCACCGTCTCCTCCTTCCCCTCCAACAGAAATCCCAAGAGCCACCACCTTCAACCATTACCCAGCCATCAAATAACAGCAAACACACAAACATCAGCAGCCAAGAAAAAAGATTAAAAAAAAAACCTTCAAACTAACATAACCTACGCCATCTATCAAACCTGTAAACAATTCAAACAAGCAAAACCAAAACAAACCAAAAACCCACCAGTAACCTCCCCTGTTCTCTACCCTCAAATCATAGAACCTTCAGTAATTAGGACCAGCACCATCGTCAATATTTTTCTCAACCAGACAACAGGCCATCATCACCGTTCCATCACAACTCAGCTACCCAAAAACAGACCCCTATCACCAATTCGCCATTACCATCATTACCACCACACGAACACCACCTAAATAACCCACAACCACCATTGGAAAACCACACACAATGCCCCAAACTCCACTTGCACCGTACGCAACCATCAGTGCCGCCTTAACCACACGCACACACGCACAATTAACCAATCAAGAGCACTGCAAAACACTCCCAAATCAAAGCAAAGCTGCTATCAATCTTTCACACACACATACACATACACATACCGTTCACTACTACACAAAAATCTCAAATCACTGCTTAAGCCGGCCCTTAAACCACTGCAAAATTTACCCAAAATAGCCTTCAAATAATTACAGAGCTCACTCAAAATAGCTTTCAAACCACTACAAAAAACTCACTAATGAACAACCTATCTAGTCCACCCAATCTCCACTAGCTGCCTGTCCCTCTCAATCATCCACTTTCGAAGCAAGTCAAGCACATAAACCTCCCCAAAAATCTGCACAGAAAGCAAATCAAACAAGTCCACATCCAATTTCAGTCGTCCATAGCCTTAAGCCAGTCTCCCTGTAGCTAAAAACATCTCCAAATCCCCCTAACCAGTGAGAGAAAGGGATAAGATAGAGAGAGAAGAGATGAAAACCAGAGAGCGAAAGGGAGAAGAGGGGAATGGAGAAACAACTAGTGAGAAGAGAGAAAATAGAGAAATAGAAACAGATGGAAGAGAATTAGGTATGGCGAGAGAGAGCGAGAAGGCGAGAGAGAGAGTGTGAGACGATGGGGAGTTTTAGCTCTGCTGTTTTTAATCGAAGAAGAACAAAAGAAGCATTGAGCAAGAACAGAGAGGGAAGGAAGAAGGAAATAGAGGAAACCAGAAATGGAGGGGGGCGAGAGTTTGAAGGTGAAAGGGAGAATAGAGAGGCAGAGGAGAGACGAAGAAGAGAGTCCAGAGATTGAAGTGGATGAGAGGAGAGAAAATAAAGAAAAGAGAGAAAAGGAAAAAGAAAACTAAGAAAAGAACAAGTGAAGAAGAAAAGAAACAATTCGGGTGGGGGAAGTGAGAGAATTCGATTGAGACTAATGGGTAATTGGAGTATGGGTTGGTTATTCTTCTGTCTATTGTGTTTTTGTCTGATTTATGGTTAACTTAGAAAAAATAGGAAAAACAAAAATGGATTAAGAAGTTAGGAGTCTTTGTTGTTTTTATAATTTTCAGGATTTTATTGTATATATTTTAGATTCTTTCGTTAATTGGATTTTATGTAAAATGCATATTTACGTGTTAGTTTAATTAGGAATTAATCATTGATATTATGCCCCTTCAAAGTTTTAATTTTCACATTTTTAGTTTTTGCCTATTACAGATTGACCCTTTAGGTTTTATTTTATCCAATTGTGCCCCAAGTTAGTTGCAATTAGCCCATTAACATTACTGTAATTTACATTTTTGAGTCCCGAAACTTGCTAAAATTTATTGTTTTGCCCTCCCAACTTACTTTAAGTTTTTATTTTTACCCCTTTTAGACTTGTGTAAATTCTCAAATTTGTCCTTTGATTAGCCTAAATTTTCAATTTTGTCCCTAAGCCCCTTAGGTTCATATTATTATTTTTTTTAGTCCTCTTAGCTCCATAGAATTTACATTTTACCCTAATTTTGTCAATACATATATATTTTAGGTTTTATTTGTTTATGTTGAGATACCTTGATTCGTTAATTTATTTTGATTAGTACTTGTACCGGGTTTTAAGAGGTATCTCTATCCCTTATTAATCTCTCTTTTATGTGTTTCAATATGCCTTACGTGATTTTTATGTATTTTATTCACATATTTCCTATTTGGCATGCTCTTTGTGTATTTGTTTATTTCATGCGATTTCATTTTAAATCTTATTATTTCTTTATTAATATTTTGATAAAAATGTAATATTTTTGTATTTAGCTAGTCAATGTAATAGTTAGATTACTTTTTCTCATATTTTAGCAAAAATTTTGTAATTAAATAAAAAGTGTAATAGATAGGGCATTTTTAATTTTTTCCCTTTAAATTGTAAATTAAGCCCCCTGTGTAATAGTTACGGTTTATTTGCTTTTGCGTGCTTACGTGCTTATTTATTTTATCGCTTTCATTAGGATTTTACATCTAAATATTATGCCTATGTGTTATGTACTTCTCCTTGACTTGTATATGTTTTTATACGTTTAATTTATTTTTAATTCACGCTTTACTATTTAAATTCATGTTTTTATGTTATTCCGTCACCACACTAATTCAACGCTAGTTGTGGCTTATCGTTTCCCCGCTAGTCCAAAGCTAATAAGAATCTCTAGAAAGGGGTAATCCAACGCTAGACTCTTAGGGCGTTTTAGTGTTAGGTGCATTTGTGTGCATTTTACATCCCACTTCACACATTTTTAGTTTTCTTTCCATTTTTACATGATTATTATTATTATTATTATTTATTTTTGACACATCTTCAAATGCATGATATTTAGGTTGCATCTCACTTAAAATTTAGGTCATTTTGTGTGATTCGACTATAAATAGTCGCCTACTCACATGGAAAGCGGTGGCGTACATGCTGTTCCTCCCTCCGTGAGTAGGAACATTTAGTCACGAGTTATTAATCCCCCGTACCCGTCATGTTGCATGCCCTTTTTCTTTCTTCACTTAATATATATTATTATTATTTTCTTTTCTTTTTGCATTACATTTTGAATAAAAACTCGTGACTCTCTCGATGTATCGACTCAGATTTTGTAATTAATGCGATAATCCCGACCAAGTCTCGACAGAATATTTTGACCCTCCCGATATTCACATTTAGATTTATAATTTGCATTCATTTAGATACATTCAAACGCGATAGAACTTAGGCTTAATTTAGAAAAATTTGATTAAATCTCGCAACTAGCCTTTGTTAGGTAGAAAGGGTGCCTTAGGCGCAAGCTTTTGCCACCTCTTTCTTCAAATGTGACTTCCGAATCCTTTTTCTCGTTTTTCGTAAATCGGAGTCGAAAAAGAGTTTTAAATGGTTTTCTAAATTTTATCTTTATTTTGTTAAACGATTTTTTTGGGTAACTTGGTGCACCTTAACTCAGTACTAAGTGGCGATTTCATTTTTCAAATAAAACCCTTTTTAAAAAACTAGTTGGCCAAAACTGTCGCACTTTTTTAGTTCCGGCCTTATTTTCTTTTAAAATACTATTTTCTACTAAATAACTACTTTTTCACTAAAACACGATTTTTTCTCACACACGCACGATTTTTTTCAAAACTCTATCTTTTCGAAAGGGGGTCTCGAGCCCGAACCGTCTCTTTAGGACGTGACACTCAACGACCTCACCCACACTTTTTTCTTACGATTTTTAGGACTCTACACAGGAAATTCAAGTTCAGTGGAGCAGCAAAAAAAAAAAAAAAAAAGGTTTGTGTGGAACAACAAGTTAAGCAAGTTTGAACGAAATTCATTGAGTTAATACAGTGAGCAAGTGAAGAACACAAATTGGCCATACAATTTTGACGGTGCGGTGACAATGGAAAGCTCAATTTCAGCCATAAACACGAAACGAAATTCAGATATTTAGGCTGGCAAAAAAAAATTTTGTGGAGTTGATAGTTACCTGGAAGATGCGGACTTTTGGTGATGTATTCTTCTTTTTCAGGGTATGGTTTAACTCTCACGGCTAGCAAGGACATGAATAGCCTCTTTAAATAGATGTCTCAAGTGCAGCTAAGAGCCTTATTTTGAATGTCAAATTTTTTTTGGCAATTGCAGTCGTTTGATGCGGTTGCGGGAATTGGTTTTGGCAATTGCCAAATTGAAGTTATCATATTTTAGAATGTTACATGGCTACTGGTCATTAAACAATTTGTGAAACTACTTCATGTAACTGGCCATAAGTCTGTCAGATTTCTTAAGAGGAATTCAAGAAATCTGAGTAGAAATGCAGAAATTTAGCAAGAACAGGTAGAGAATAAGAGTAGAAGAAAGAAAGTAGAATGAGAGGGAAATGAGAGAATTTTATTAGAGAGAGAAAATGCAGATCACAATTACAGAATTCCTTTCTATTTTCCTTCCTCTATTCTCTTATTTATGATACAACCAATTCCTTTCTGCTTAGGCTACTGGAATTCTAACTAACTCCTTCTAACCAACTAACTAACTAATTTCTTCCAGCAGGCTTCTGGTTCCTCCCCCAGACGACACAGTTTTTAAGTCTCTATTCATGACAATCCCTTCCCCTTTAGAACATCCTTGTCCTCAAGGATGGAGCTAGAAATTGGGCAATTTCTCTTGAGGCATAGCTCCAATTGATCTGCTGATTCGGCAAGAACTAGTAGAAGTCTTGCAAATATTGAATGACAAGGACAAGTGCTCTCTTAACAGCCAATATATTACCTTCAATTGTGATATCATCTTCTATGATCCAAGTTATTTTAGCTCCTCCTGGATCCCATGGACAGCTACATTTTGCTAAACCAAAATCTTCAAACTTGGCATTTGATGATTCAATTAAAGAACCAATTAATACCAATTGTAATTCATTTCCATGGTACTGAAGCATTTCTTGAGGGTAATCACCAAACACAAGAGGATCGAAACTCCAAACTGCATTAAAAGTCAAAGCTCTCTTTGCAGCTTCCTTGTCATGCTCATTATCAGTTAATGGTTCGTACTTAGATGCGCTTCCGACGATACCTATCATTTTTTCACATTGTTTAGGATGAAACTTTTTGCAGTAAAGTTTGGACGCCTTGACATGCGATGGTAACCTGTTCTGCATTGCAATTAATGACTCTAAATTCAAGTTACCAGTAGAATAATTGCCAAAAGGAGGTAAGCAATGATCTGGAGGGATTTTTACTCCTTTTAATCCAGTGTCTCCATTTTTAATCCTTCCTTTGGTTTGGACCAAATCATCCCAATTACTATGACCCTTACCATCTTCAAGAATTGCCCCTTCAATTTGATATGAAGAAGTTGCAACACCAAAGAAAAATCCATCCGAGAATATTGACCTTTTCACTTCTTCGATTTCCTCTGGATTTGTGTTGCCATCGCTGTTGCTTGTGGCCAAACTAAGAACTGCACCATTTGGTTTAGCCAGCCTTGGCTTCACTGATATCTCATTCTCTGATTGACATTCAACCAAAAATTCATCAAGCCCATTTGTTCCCATCCAAGAAATAGATTCAACTGCTGAATCTTGGGTGAATGCAAGCTCATTGGCAACATTATTAGAATTCGTCTCTTCTTGTACAGCTTCAAGATTAGGGGGTGAACTTTCACCATAGGCCATGGGAATTTCCAAGATTCCATCTCCTCCGAAGAAGGTTTCCATCAAGATGTTAAATTTAGTTGTTAAAGCTGTCATGAATGACTTCATCTCCACCCTTGCTGCATCAAACTTTTCTTCTAAGTATTTTTTATTAGCAGCAAGAGTTTCTTCAAACAACTGCAATTTCAAATCTTGTTTAAGCAGTTGCTCCTCAATTGCCATGATTCGTGCAATTTCTATCTCTGTTAAAGATTCAGATGGTTCTTCAATTAGAGTAAATGGAGTATTATCAGCCATGGATGGGTTAAAGCTTGCAATCCAAGGACCGTAAGCTCTGATACCATTTGTCAGATTTCTTAAGAGGAATTCAAGAAATCTGAGTAGAAATGCAGAAATTTAGCAAGAACAGGTAGAGAATAAGAGTAGAAGAAAGAAAGTAGAATGAGAGGGAAATGAGAGAATTTTATTAGAGAGAGAAAATGCAGATCACAATTACATAATTCCTTTCTATTTTCCTTCCTCTATTCTCTTATTTATGATACAACCAATTCCTTTCTGCTTAGGCTACTGGAATTCTAACTAACTCCTTCTAACCAACTAACTAACTAATTTCTTCCAGCAGGCTTCTGGTTCCTCCCCCAGACGACACAGTTTTTAAGTCTCTATTCATGACAAAGTCAATGAATGTCTTGTGGACTTCCTTAGATTTATTTGGTATCTTCCTTCGGTTTACTAACCAAGTAATATGGAAATTGCATAGGTTGACTACCTAATCATGTTAAGGAAATTTCTAGAAGGTGTATCAAGTGATATTTCCAAGTTTTATTCTGCCAGCTGTACTTCAAACTCAAGAAATAATGGAGTTTAATTGTGCTTCTTCCAGTTATATGGAATGCAAAGTCGCAAATATGTGTGGTAATACTCCAAGCCTTGTTGTGATATTTGTCAATCAATGCTCCACCAAGCCTTGAAGTGGGAGGCATTTGTAGACAATTAAATTTTAATTAATTAGTCAAGATTAAATAAATTAAGATTGGTCTTGATTAAATTAAATTAAATTAAATTAAATCCATTATAAGTCTATTTATGTTTGGGGTTATAAATTGGATGTTTGACATGTGGGACTTAAGTCAAATTTTAATATATTTGGGTTTATAAGTTGGACCATTTATGTGGGCCTCAAGTTCAATGATAATGTCTATTAAATTAAAGTGAATTAATTTTATTAATTTACATTGGACTATTTAGGCCAACTCATTTATTAAAGTCTGCTTTAAATAGGTTCCTTAAGTCACAAGTAACTCAAGTTGGTAGAAAATTCTAAAGAGTTTCCTTGTAAGCCAATTGAATCCTAATTTTGACTATAAATAAGGGCTCCTTTCTCCCAAGTCAGGAGATATGACAAATTCTCCAAAAGTTTAGAGAAAGTTCTATCAAATTCCATAGAGATTTCTCTCCCTCAAGTCTCTTAAGCCCAAGTTCAAGTGCAAATCAAATCCTCAAGTCCAAGTTCAAGTTCAATCAAATTCTCACGTTCATGTTGGAGGCTTGAAGATCCAAGATTCAAGTGTTCGAGACGACAAAATCAAATCAAGTGTTTCTTACGGAGACTTCAATTTTAATTCAAAAACAAATCTTTTTGGGCTCTTGAATTAATTGTTTGTGAAGAGAAGAATCAGGGGATGATTTCTTTTATAAAGAAATTTATTTAGAGATTGTAACCTTTTTACTTCGAATTAATAAATTTAATTTGTGTAATTTTTCTTGTCTTTTGTTCGCAGATACGAAATTTGTGTGTGTGTGTGTGTGTATATATATACATATATTGTAAAATATCCCAATCTCATATTATCAACTATTTTTTCCTACAAGTTGAGCTTTGAGCTGACTTTTCCAAAAGTTGACGTATTGAAAAAATAAAAATTATTAGGAGTTCTTTGGGGTCAAACAAGCGATTTTGAGATTTGCCCAAGAGCCAATTTCTTCGGTTATGTTTCTACAATATTACCAGACGAATAAAATAACAAGTCATCATCGCACTAGAACATTTCCAAATTCAATTGAGCTATCGGAGTAAGAACTATTTTCTAAAATGTCACACTCAAAAAGAAAAGAAAATTCAAACAATCTATGACTGAGTAAGATCCAAAGAGGCTCTCCAACTACTTCAGCTAAATAAACGTCAACTTGTGCAGTAGTAATGCTTGAAGGTTTTTCTTTTGTGTAAAATTTTAAAATTTAACTTAAAAATACTTGTCAAAGTAATTAATCAGAATTAAAATCCTTGAAGGGGACCTAACAACATATTTTAACTTTGACTTCTGAGTTATCGAGAGCTACCACCGGCCCGTTGCCAAGTTGCCGCTGGTCCAGCCACATGAAGCCACCTCCCGTGACATCTAACTACATAATATAATATATATATATATATATATACACACACACACACACACATATATATATATATATATATAAACGCAATCATATAGTGGAGAATATAATTTACTCAAGTTATTAACTTTCAATTATTGCACAAATGTGTACACTATCCATCTAAAAAGTGTCGAATATATGCCGTCACCTTCCTCAAATTGAATTAAAAAAGAACAGAAAAGAAAAGAAAATGTTTATTATAGTGTAGCAAAAAGTTGAATTTAAGTGTTGGGTCGTTATTACATTTTGCAAAGCAAAAAGAGAATCCCGTGGCAAACGAATATTTCTCGTTCGGAAGAGGATTAATCCACTCTTATGGTTAGTTTGGGAGTTGGGGTGGAAAAGAAAAGAAGAAAAAAGAAAATGAGAAAAAAGAAAAGAAGGGAAAGAAATTTTTGTTTCTTTTCCTCACAAATTTGGGTGGAAATTTTTTATGTCAAAACAAGTCAACTTTTCCTTTCATTTCTTTTTTTTTTTTATTTCCCTTTACTTCCTTCCAAACAAAGAAAAATGGTTAAGCTTCTTTTCTTTCCTTACTCTCAAAATTTGTTTTATTTTTTTTCTTTTTCTTCCATTTCCTTCCTCTCAAATATTCAAATATAGTGTTACACTTCGGCGCCACTCGGCCCACATCCTAGCCGGATTTGTGCCCCTTGAATCGCCAACTCTCCAACAAATTACAGTCTAGATTGGACCGACATCTATCTGAGTTGTACAATATATATATATATATATATATATATATATATATATATATATATTTTTAGAAATCAATTTGTGAAGACTAGATTGTAATTGACGCAGTCAGCAAATCATTGAAATATACTCCAACCTCTGCCCCACTTCCCACCCACATAATGTGATCCTCAACCTTATTAACTAATTAAGTCTCATTTATGTGGTGTTGCCACATGTGTTAATATGTTTATCAACATTCGATTCAGTAAGTAGATAGACTTTAAATACACATGATAACATTATATGAAGGAAGCCTATTAGGACTCAGTTAATAAAGCCGAAGATCATAATTCCCAACCCAATTGCCCACCTAAATCTTTTTTTCTGCCAAAATTCACAGTAGCGAGTGCACACACATGTTCACCCCCAGCTGTATTCCTAGATCCACCGCTGCTTTCCCAGTATAGTTGTAAAAGACCAGATTTAAGTCATAGATATTACGGGAAAAAATTGGGGGAAATACAAAAAGAAACAGATCTTTCACACTTCTTGGAGAAACGAAGTAGGTACAAAATGGTCAACTTATGAACATATATGACTACCAGCACTCGTGGATGGCAACCCCGAGTCCATTTAGGCTTCAGTTAATACATAAAGCGAGTAGCCATTTGGCGAGGGAACCAGCTTGTGCTTTTGGTTGGTGTTGCGCCCTACCACGTAGTCTATTTGACTCCGAGGGGTCACTTTAACCCTCCAAGTATCATTCTCTGGTGAGATCACAATCATATCCTTCAGATTTACTGCCGTGTGAAGCAGAAGATCCATTAATAATACTTCATTTTCTTTGCTTGTAAAGCCTACAATTTCAATGGTTCTCAGATGCAATAGTGGAGAAGCGTTGCATTTCACGGCTGCATAATCCATCCATAAATGAGGTTCGTGCCAGTATTCGTGAAGAAATGGACCCGGAATGGGACTGCAATTCCTATCAATCTGCACAATTTTTTTCATCAGAAAAACAAATATTAATGACTTCGTTGAAAGTGGAAACCATTGCTTACTGTCGCAGTTCCTTACCAATAATACCCAAAAAAAGGTAAACATAAACGTGCAAAACAATTCTACATTAGAACATTTGGAACATTTGAATAAAGTACAAAGCAACAAGACATGATGTGCCAAAGATTTTTTGTCTAGAAAAATGAAGTACCTTAACAAAAAGCCTCTCCAAGAAGGGCGTTATGTTTAAGAAGCAAGCCAAGGAATCCCGCTTCCTTGTGTCCATTACACAATCGATCCACAAGAACTCCTTCAACTTGTCAAACTTGAATTCAAGCCGTCCAAAAATGACCCCAGCTGTGCACAACCACTTCAAAAAGGAGATTGTTTTAGAGGTTGAATGCATTAAAACTTTCAAATCTCAGATTTAACAGTGAGATACATGAATTCCGAGCATACACACATACCTCAAGAAGCCACCCGCTAATAGTGAGTTTCTCTACATCCTTGAGAGAAAAGAGAAGACTCAAAACATCCCCGCAATTAAAGTCGTTCGGACTTAAACCGTCCTTAAAATTTAGTACAGCTTCAGCCAAATCTGGTGCGTGGTTGAGCTGAACATTCGGAAGAATTCCCTCGTATGAAAAAACTTTAAGACAGGGCGCAGAAACTTTTATGCTGTTGATGTCAAAACAATCCAATATTGTGAAGCTTTTAAAGCTATTGTTTGCTTTGATATCAATGTTCTGCACACCCCTGCACTTCTCAAGCTTTAGGCTTTCCAAGAACTGACAACTTGAAAACAAATCTGTTACCAGATTTTGCGCCACGTGCGTGACGGACCTAAGGTGGAGACTCCTGAGAGAAGAAAAGGTTGGGCAATTACTCAGAGAACCCGTTTCAAGAATCAGATTGAATTTTGTAATCCTAGTCAAGTTTTCTCCTGCAGAGAAATCAAAATGGAGTTCTCCCTGAGTTCCCTTCGTCACAACAGCAAAAGACTCATCTTCAAGATTAGTGTAATCCGCTTTTTTGTCAAAGTAATTGACAGATGGGAAATAGAGCTTTAACTTCTCAGGATAAATATAGTACATCGAAAACGAACCAAGAATTTGCTTCATCTTCACCAGAGCTTGATCATGAGTGGAGCCGAATTCCAGTTTCAATATTTGAGATGGTGTCCATAAATTTCTCCAAGAATTCGAGAGAATAGCAGTCCGTATTGCTTCTTTTAAAGGAATCATTGAAGCAATGAGAAGCAGAACGTCACGAGGTAAGCTGCTGATGAAATCAGGTCCTTCCTCCATCTCAAAAGTCAAATCTGATCTCTGCTTTACCTCAAAAGCTGACAATCAGAACAAAAATAATTAATCTGCAACATGAGATAAGAAAATAGATATCAAAGCGGCACAGAAGAATGGATTCCTTTCTGAAGTATGTGCAGCGACAGCTGCAGGTGAGGAAACAGGGTAATGGCTTTAACTCCTGCAAATTATTGGTGACTGTGATAGGGGGCAGCCTGGACCGCAGGAGGGTACAGATTTTAAAGTTGGTGAAAGGAAGATGTAGTATTGTAGATGGGTTACTGTCTATCGAAGTGACTAAATATTTGATATTGTCTGGATTACTTACAATAAATAAAAAGAATAGAAAAGGAAATTCTCGAATTTGTCTATTGTACGTCTTGGCCTTGTAAGGCAGCATTAAGAGGAGTAATTTGATCTACTGTTGTGTTTGTTAAATGTTCTGTTTGAGTCAGAAGAACAAGTGAAAAAAGTATTGATTCGTAAACTTAACCTTTATTGCGTATTAAATTTCTTGGTTTTAGCATTTTGCATAAACTTTTATTCTTGAACTATTAATTCTATGCATGGATAAAGAAATTTTTATGGCTTTCGAAAAAGAAATTAATTATAGTGATATATCATGATACAAGAAAAATCAAATACTGAATTTGTAACTCAACCGAGGAATACTTTTGAAACTTCCATTTGAGATAATAAAAAACGTCAAGTGCACAATATTCATTACATTTGATTAAGATAGAATTATATAACTACCATGTTGAGTAGCGAGAGTCATGCATATCATGTGGATTAGTAGTTAATAATGGCGTCAACAATATATTACCCAGAATAGGCCAACTCCCAACTCTTAAAAGTCGTATGAATTTTCTTCAAAGAAATAAAAAAAAAGTCGTATGAATTTTGACAAGAAATCGTTTCGTACAACTATAGACCATGGGGAAGGGCTCCACAATGGAAAAGTATACAATACACCACGTGCATTGTCACGTGGTGTACTAGAACCAATAATTTATCGTCATGTGGCAATGGTGGGTCATATCTTGTATTATTTGGCGATGTGTGATTGGTTCTAGTGCACCACGTGGCACGCCACGTGGCGCGCGTGGTGCACGCAATACTCACTCCTCCACAATCCCAGCGCCGGATTTTTTTTTTCTTCTTTTGAAAAGAAGTGAAATATGAACAAAATACAAAATTTAACATCAAACGCTAGGCACCTTTAATTCAACATTTCTCTCATTTTTTAATTACCATGATTTACATCGACACGCATTTTATCAGTTGCTTTGACTGAGCATGCCTTTGTGATACTATATTTTAATTCAAAAAAAGAATAGTTTAGTGAACAAATTGACGAGATTCTCTCTGTTTTTTTTACATTCAATTTGATAGCTACATTTTTCTAATATTAAAGACTCAAAAGTTTTTGGACTGTTATAATACTGGCGCGACAAGTCTTGTCAGTCGGAACACAAGGCGAAGAAATAATAGCGCACAGACCTCATTTTTTGTAAGGATTATACACCTACTCCATCTTTTCGAAAATTAGACCATACGACTCTTAATCGAAGAGTCTTAGCCACGCGGATATATCCTAAAGTCACCTTTCCTGCGACAGTCACTCAACTAGAAACACGGCCAATTTGTTAGCAGTTGTTATTAACAAGAACGAGTAATTAGGGCCCATCAATAGTGGAAATAATGCAATGCCGCCTCTTGTTTGTTCACATTCAGCCTATTATTTTCTCAACCGTTTACTTCATTTTAAGGTTTAATTTCAATAAACTCCTTGAACTTAGGGTATATCCTATACGTAGAAAAAAAATTCATTTCGTGGTTTCCTGCATTTTTTCTCTATTATTAACTGTACAAATCGAAACGAAATACACGTGCACAAGCTTCGACAAATGATTGCAGGAGACTTTCTACAATTATGATAAGTCCTGTAAATTCCAGCTTCATTATTGTTGGACCTCCAGTTACACGCCATACACATTAGCATTCTAGACTCGTCTTTATTAGTATAATAAAGAAAATTAAGTCAAATCAAGGCCACATCATCTTTATATACACATATATTTTTTTTCTCAAACAACAATTTCTGTACTTCTATTCTAGCTTATTCCACCGAGAAAGAAAACCATACAGTAATAAGAGATGAAGAGAATCGAATCACCATAAAAAATCAAGTGTATTATGTACGTGTATGGATTTAAATTCACATTTTTAATCACCATAGGCTTAGTTTGGGAGTTGGGATAGAAAAGAAAAGAAGAGAAAAGAAAGTGAGAGAAAAGAAAAGAAGGGAAAGCAACTTTCCTTTCTTTTCTTTCATTTTCCTCCCAAATTTGGAAGTAAAATTTTTTAGGCCAAAACAAGCCAACTTTTCCTTCCATTTTCTTTCTTTTCTTTCCCTTTCCTTCCTTCCAAACAAAGGAAAATGGTTAAGTAAATTTTCCCTTCTTTTCCTTCCTTACTCCCAAACAAAAGAACACCTTAAAATCCTTTTCCTTTCTTTTCTTTTCCCTCTATTTCCTTCCTCCCAAACATAGGCTTAATGAAAAGAGGAAACGTATCCATATCAACCACAAAATTGCTTTCCTTTTCATTTTTTCTTGTGTGACCCTTCTTTGCTTTCTGAAAGATATGTTGATCGTAATGGTTCCGCGATCTTTTGTAGGGGCTTCAAATGTTGACAGTCGGAGGAGAAAGTTCTGCATATGCATGGTAGCCAGCCAGCTCTGGTCTTTAACGTGGGAAAAAAACATTCGATTGGGCCTCTCCGATACTGAATATGATGTTCAAATCTATCTTTTCAACAAAAGATTAAAATTTAAACTCAACCACTCGCTGAGATCAGGTCAAAATAACAAATATTGACAAAAATAAGTACTCTAAGAACATAAAATTGAATGTATATTTTAAAGACATAAAAGAAACCAAGTGGAGCAGGATATTTGGAGATAAATTACACTCATTTAACATCTACGAAGGTTGATCATGCGGAAATCATGTGACCTGAAGTTTACGAATAAGTACAATAACATCTCACAAATTACTTAATCAACCTATGAAGCCCACCACAGCATGTACTAAACGGTTATTCTCTCTGCCCAACTCCAAATTCTCCGGAACCACAAAAGCAGCCCAAATTTCAACTCGCGCACTCCTGACTGAAACCGAAAACGTTCGTGGACATGGTCGGAAACGAGGAGGCTCAGCCCTTAAGCTCAACCCTGCGGATTCACCCAGTAAACCAGATGTATTACCGGACGCAGTCCAACTGTTTGACGAATTGTCCAACTGCGACGTCGTCTCAGCGACTTCTCTTCTCGGCCGTTTGGCTAAACGTAACCACCATAAAGAAGCTATGATTTGCTTCTCAAGAATGCTTGAGCTGCGTATTACACCAAACGAGTTCACTTTTGGCACTGTGATTCACTTGTCTATTGTTGTGAAGGACCTTGCTCTAGGCAAGCAATTTCACGCCTGTGCAATGAAATTAGGACTCAGTTCAAACGTGTTCGTCGGTAGCGCAATTCTTGATTCTTATGTAAAATTAAGCAATCTGGAGGAAGCCAAGAAGGCTTTTGAGGAAACCCATAAGCCTAACGTGGTGTCTTACACAACTATGATTTCTGGGTACCTCAAAGAAAAGAGGTTTGATGAAGCTATGGTGCTATTTAAAAGATTTCCCGAGAAAAATGTTGTGTCTTGGAATGCCATGATCAGTGGTTGTAGCCAAATGGGGAATAATGAAGAGGCTGTTAATCTCTTCGTTCAGATGTTGAGGGAAGGGCATTGGCCTAGCGAGTCTAGTTTTCCTTGTGCTATCATAGCAGCTGCCAATATAGCCGCTCTTGTGATGGGAAGGAGTTTCCATGCTTGTGCTGTGAAGTTCTTGGGTGAGCTTGGTGTATTTGTTGGCAATTCTCTTGTTAGCTTTTACGCTAAATGTGGCAGCATGGAGGACAGCTTTTTGGTCTTCAATAAACTTCCCAGAAAGAATGTTGTTTCTTGGAATGCTGTAATATGCGGTTGTGCACAAAATGGGAAAGGGAAGGAGGCAATAGAGATGTTTCAGAAAATGAAATCTAGTGGTATTCGGCCCAATAGTGTTACTCTACTTGGTTTGCTACTGGCTTGTAATCATGTTGGCCTAGTCGACGAGGGTTACTCGTATTTCAATCAGGCTAGACTTGAGGAACCTAGCATGCTTAAGGCAGAGCATTATGCTTGCGTGGTGGATCTGCTGTCGCGTTCAGGGCGTTTTCAGGAAGCTGTTAATTTTATCACTAATTTGCCTTTTGAACCAGGTATCGGTTTCTGGAAGGCGATACTGGGAGGTTGCCGGATTCACTCAAATATGGAACTGGGAGAGTTTGCGGCCAGAAAGATTCTGGCATTGGATCCCGGAGATGTTTCATCATTCGTGATGCTTTCTAATGCACATTCTGCTGCTGGAAGATGGCATAGTGTGTCACAAATAAGGGACGAGATGAAGGAGAAAGGACTGGATAGAGTCCCTGGTTGCAGTTGGATTGAAATGAAAAATAAATCTCATGTATTTGTTACAGGAGATAGAAGACATGCCCAAAGAGACGAGATTTACGAGCTGTTGAGCCTTTTTCTTGAACACTTGCGGAGATTCAAGATGTTGATTTACTACTTACAGATATTTGAGTCCGTTGTACTAGTCTCGGATGAATTTGCAGAGGTGTTACCATAAAACTTCCAGTGAATTACACAAATACAAGAATCCCGTGACAAAAATCAAAATAAGAAACAGATAAGATAATCCGAATGTTCACTACCAAGTATGCTTCCGCCGAACTTCAAGTAAAAACTAACAATTGATAAGAGAAAACGAAGAACTTATCGGGGAATTAAATTTTGTTTCATTGCAGCAACCGCCATCAGTGTGAGCCCAATCATTTTCTGGCTTTCCCAACTACAGCCCAAGTCCGAGAAATAGTTGTCGCAATGTACGGCTAACTCATTTATTCAGCAATTACGGCGAGTACTCATTCCGAAAATACTGTCGTTACTTGCTAATACAGAATGCAAAATCAGCCCATATTTTAAAAGTAATTGCTTTTGTTGGGCAGAAGTGCGTCATTTTTTTTCCTTTTCTTTTTTGCGTTGAGATAAAATTCGTGTATTCTTAAGCAAGAAATGCAATAAACTTTTAGATTGATTAGAAAAATGGAAAAATCGATAATTCACATCCCAACTAATCTCGAAATGTGTGCACTTAGTTACTAGCATTTCCGCCTTGACTTTGTAAATTTCTGCTAAAACATAAAGCAGCTAAATCATGTTTTATTTTGATCATTACAACATTAATTTCATTACAAGGAAGTGATCACAAAAAAAAAAAAAAAAAGATCATAAACAAAAGGAAGTTATCACCAAAAAAAAAAAAAGGGTAGTGATCACAAAACAAAAGAACTAAGGGGCACTTCCCCCTGCCCCACCTCTTTTGATAAGAAGCACTACCTGTGGCTACTATAAATAAGATCATATGCACTTGAAAACCACAAAGTTAATAGCTGTTGACTGCCGTAACAAATATCCAACCAGAGGTAAAGATACATTAACAAATCTTATAGAAACTGCTTTCTACCTTTTCGTTCTCAATGTTTCACTCGAAGTGGTTTAAAGACAACAATCAAGCATACAAATCAAAATCCGACAGCCAATCATCCTAGATTAACCCGATTTTATTGACCACATCTAACGCATCATGGTCAGGCGTCAACCTAACATAGGTTTTCTTCGTCCCATCAGGCCTGAAAATCCAACAGAGAGTACAATTCAGCTGAAATATTGGATAACTGATGAAGCTTACATGAGATGTAACTATCTTCAGCCAGAAAGACTTATGAAATTGCATCAACTTGAACAAACGTTTAAAAACACAGATAAATGGGAGTCGATCCACAACCTTCATCAGGGAAGAATTCATTCCTCCAACAGTAATTCACCCAATTTGTCCTTTGGGAGTACCATATGTCTCATAATCTACTATACAAACTGATTAGAGATTTCCGATTTAAAGCAATCATTTGACTACTCAACAAAACCACTTCTTCCACTTAAGATATGTCAATGGTGTCATTGAACCACAAGCCCAAAAAGTAGAAAGGAATGAGAAGTGAGATGCCAAGGATGCACCAGAGTTTGACGACATGAAACCTTAGAAGCCAAACAAAAGAGACCTTTAAGCAGAAAAACAAGGTATACTTGTCAAACCAAGAAAATCATGTTCCACAAAAAATGCAAAGAAATTAACTGTAAATGGTTGTTATAGCATATCAAAGTTGTGAGTGATGAAATTAGCCATATCATATGGTAACATTCATCATACACCATTCAAGATATAATTCTTCCATAACAGATCTACTATTAATTCATGCTGTACAATGGATTTCAAGATTAAATAGACATACATTTGGAACTCCATCATGGTGTTTTCTACGTTAGTTACGTGATGTACATCCATAATGAATATGTTCGACCTTTTAGCCGGTCCAAATGATTCTTACACGTTAAGTTAACAAAATTCTCAACCTTCTGCATTATAGAATAGGCATCCAATTAATGTAACATGTACCAAATGTCAAGGAATGCAATTGTAATTTGTCAGAACTTCCCTCTCACACATCTCTCTCTAAGGAGAAAAGAAAATAATACCACCGCCATTTGCAGAAGGCTACAAACTACCAGCTGGAATCTAGTAGTATTAGTAATTCAGTATTCATACGAATTTTCTCTAGGAGTTGCCGAACCCCCAAACATCGGTGTCGAACATGGCTGATGGACCACTGCAACAGCACCACCTAGCTTTTAGCTACCCCTCCCTCCAATTGCATGCCACCTCCCCCGACAAGACCCTTGTCTACTGTTACATAAACAAGTTATGTTTTTAGTACTATAGTTCTACCAAGCATTAATGCTCCCTATCCCAAGGAGACTGCTGTACTAATTTGGATCTTAATATGAACTTTTGCCAGACTTAACAACGTTGGAAGTTGGAATCACCCTAGTCTCCAAACCTTCCCCGGTTAGACCATGCAATATCATAAACTAACTGGAGGATAAAGTAAGAAATTAAAAATTATACGATGGATTTCAAGGTTAAACAGCTTGGTATTACATTAGCCGGGGTATATATTCATTCAAAATCAAAATTATTTACAGCTCATACTGTACGAGAAGACCAATTGCACTGCCCCTCTTCAATTATTATTAATCTAAAAAAGGCAAACAAATAAACATTCAAGAAATATAAAAACCAGTTAGATGAATTTTACCTGATCAAAGTATTAGCTTTTTTGGTGTCGATGTCATACATTTACTTGACAGCATCTTTTTATCTTCTTCTTGTCAGCACGGATGTCTACAATGAAAACAAGGGTATTGTTGTCTTCAATCTTCTTCATTGCAGATTCAGTAGTGAGGGGGGTATTTAAGAATCTGATACTGATCAAGCTTGTTCCTTGGGGGAGCACTGATGCGAGGATACTTAGGATTTCTGTCCTTCTCCAATGTCTTGGGTCGATGAAAAGCAACTTTTGTCCGTATTTTCTTGGCCTTCTTCTTAAAGGTGGTTGAACCTGATTTCACAGCCTTGGCAGCCTTCAAGGCCTGGGCCTTTGAGTCCGACTTTTTTGCGGGATGTGCATGCATATGGGAACACAAATTCAGATGTGATCTAATATACTAGACAAGCAAGAATATTATTCCATGAACAATATAAATAGTACTTTTCCTATATTTCAAAAAGCTCAGAAAACCTCCTTCTAGTCCACTTTGCCTAACATTGTAGGATAGCACCTATGTATCTGAGATAATATAGCAACTTCCATCAATATAATACGCTTCCAGAAAGTTTAGTAACAGCTTTTCCTCGCCATCATAAATATTTTTGTAGCCCACAATCTTTTCATTTTTAACCATTATTCAACAGGATCCATTTAAATTTTATTCCCATTGTTACCAATAAGCCCTGCCCCCTCTCTACCACACGGTTGCTAAATTTCTTGTCTTTTTTTTAATATTTAGAATTCCAACTCGGGTAGTGAGAAATAAGTATGGTTTGCACAGCCATGAAACTGTTAATGAAAGTACAGAAATTTAAACGAAAATATAGATGACTTTGAGGCGTGAAAATCACTGTCCTTAAGGTGTTATTTGCCCCTTATCGTACAAATTACTTCTAAGATTCAACAAAGTCAAATTAATCACATAAATCGCTTAGTTAGAAGAGTTATGTTCAGTTTGGTATTTAAAGACAACAGTAACCTTTTGTCTGAAAGATTGTGTCTTAATGAAAAGGGCACTGACAGTTTAATTAACTGTCAAACAACTGTTTAATTAATTAAAAAATAATAATTAATTAATCGGAAATTAACTAATTAATTTCCAAGCCCTAGGTAACCTTTTGTCTGAAAGGTTGTGTCTTAATGAAAGGGCACTGACAGTTTAATTAACTGTCAAACAACTGTTTAATTAATTAAAAAATAATAATTAATTAATTGGAAATTAACTAATTAATTTCCAAGCCCCAAGTGCCCATGTCAAGATTATAAATTATTTCTTTTCAATTGTATTCTTTATGAATTAATCCAATTGAAAATTTGCTTTCTTACCAAAATTTCCCTCCAAACTAAAGTTGGAATTAAATTTATTAAGGGATAAAGACAAGGAACTATAAAGTCATTGGTTTGCTTATTGTCTTTTCAATATGGGACAAATATCCAAACCTTTACATTACAAACTACACTAACATAAACTTCAGTCATACAAAGCATTTTAGAACAGCAAAACTAATCATCCACATCAACCAAAAACATTTCTTTCATTATTCTCTCTTTAGGTGAGTGGTTTCTTCCATTATTCAGAAAAATCACATTAAAAAGCACCTTTAGCTGCAGCCATTGGAAATCGGCCAACTGAACCTTACTGTTCACCTGCGCAAATACATCAAGAAGATGGTAGATTAGTAAGTGAAGTCACACAACTTTATTATTTTTTTTCTTTTTCTTTTTTGGGGCGTGGTAATGGGGGTTGGGGGAGGTGGAAAGAGGACGAATCAGAAGAACCTGAGGACGACTGCCGTGTTAGGTAGGGTTCAGGAAGGGAGGAAGGGAGAAGAAGCTGCGGAATATTTGTGACGAGCTCTTCACGTGCTAAAACCTTAATCTCATAACCTTGGCGATACATCATTAATACCCTGAAGAGTTTGGAAAAAGAAGCAGGGCTTTACGGCTTATTGCTTTCATTATTTGACACTAAATCAGTAGTGGTGTGCAACCAACTACCCAAAACGGAGATTTGTATTCATGGCTTATTACTGGATCAGATAAAGAGCAGCAACTCCCATCAAACTACTAACATTATTTTCTAATTTAATTATCCTTTTCAGGTCACATTTAATCAACTAATTGATTTATTTGGTCTCTATCTGCTGATAACTACACGTTTGGCCTTTTCATTTTACATTGCTTAAATGCAACAAGCCAACTTAACGCTTGAGATATTTTACGATATAATTTCTTTTTTTTTTTTTGGCCAAAAGTCAAAAGTCTATGTGTTAGGTAAAATCCTCTAGTGTAAAAAAATCTTTACACGAGCAGTGTATAAATATATCGATTCAAAGATAATTGTATTAAATTGTTTAAAATTTTAACGTGAGTTTGCTTTCGTCCCATGTAAAATGTTTTATTTATTATTCTTGTCGACTGTCTCCGCAAAAGTTATTTTTTGTGGGTGGCATGTATGATGATTGGGCGAGCCTAATAATGTTTGAAGTAATTGGATTATAACAGCCCAATCCACAAAATAATACATTAAAAAGGCATTTCTATCAGCCCAATTGTTTATTGTAACATGAAGTTGGTTCATATGATGTTTGCACCCGGGTCCAATGAGCGCGCTAATGCTGATTAAATTTTGATAAATTGTTTCCTCAAAAAAAAAAAAAAAAAAAAAAAGACAATCAATTAAACTATTTATCCAACCGTTGACTTAATGGACGGGAATGGATAGGTGTTTGTTCTTCGCTATACTTGCCTCTCATAATGTAGAGTTTTTGAGCATTGATGATGCAACTTCGTGTATGATATAGCTCAAAACATGCATAAATCCTTTCACTTAGTGTCGCTAAGGTTAATTGATTATCCGAGATTATCAAAAACTTTTATTGTTTTAGATATGGGATTTCTAAGTTCAGAGATAAGTTGTTTAAAATTAACTTATGATGTGCCTTATGATATTATTTTGATTTGTAAAGCTAAAATTTCCGAAATAGAATAACTGAATCAACTAATAAATATAATACTCTTAACATATGCTCAATTGAGGTCCAAATCTCATTGTTATCAATATAGCGGCCATTCTTTCTCCTCCTCATATTGTTGAATGTGAATTGATGCACGTGAAGCATTAGCATTTCTAATTTATTAAGTTTCGACTTGAAATTATATGGCAAGCATACAAGCTAACAAGGACATCACGTAACTATTGAGTTTCAAATTCACATTTTCCTTTTTAGCCTTTCTCTTTTGCCTCTTTACTGTATACAGTCTTACTTGAAAACTACAAAAATAAAAAAATATTAATAAAAAAGAAAAAGGACAACCTTGAATAGCAGTCGGCTGGTGGACGGACGTAGGAATTAGGAAGAGTAGGCAAAGACGCCACGACAATTCTCCGTGCTGTTGGTTACTGTTGAGTGTGGGCTTTCTTCTTGTGGGCCCGATGTTGGAATTCTCATTTTTTGGGTCCGCAAATTCAGGCTTTTTGTGGGCCCAAGGTATCACGTGGAGATGCCAGAGTGGCAAAGAACGGCTGCTTAATAAAATCTTCCCTAATCCCCTCATAACCAATCAGAGTTGTGTTCCCACGTGGGACTTCTGACCCCACCCACTGACATCACCGTATCATTCCTCCAATATATTACAATTTATTAAAAAATAGTTTGACATGAACATTTTTTTTTTTTAAACAAAACCGACCCCATCTTTCACTTGCGACCTTTTTTAATTTTGTTTTCCTTTTCCATCTCTTCAACTTTGCCATCCTTTCCTCTTATCTTCTTGTTTTCTCTATTGTTTTCTTTATATTCAACTTTGCCTTTGCATTCATCATATCTGTGCAAGGAGAAAAAAGAAAAAGAAAAAAAGGCTATAGAGTCCAGACTCCAGAGACGAAGTTGGCTGCTAGTGAAAGTTTCTAAGATTTTTGTGCAGCCTTTATGTATCATGGCTGATTCTTCATCTGCTCACGAGTACATCCATTTGGTAAGTGCAATTTTTTACTGTTCTAAGACACTTGATTGAATGGCAATTACTTTTTGTGGTAAATTACTAGACGATGGGATGGGATGATATGCAGGTGCAGCATCTGATAGAAGAGTGTATCATATTCAATATGAGTAAAGAGGATTGCATGGAAGCTCTTGCCAAGCATGCAAATATCAAACCAGTCATTACTGCCACCGGTTAGTCGGAAACTTTAAACTCTGAGCCTCTTCTTTTCTTCGCCCCTCACTCCGGTTGTAATATTGCATATATAGTTGTGTATGTATATTTGTAGACCAAAAGATCTAGTACAATAATTGACACATAGAACACATAAGGTAATTAATTCATGTTCAAAAGAGACTTGCTTATGGTTGCCCTTAAAGAAGTTCTATTCTTACTCGTTTATTAACGGACCTCGTGAATAATTCTATGTTTAACAGATAGATTTGCTGAGATCCCTTTAATAATAAATAAATAAATCTTTGAACTCATGATCCATGCTAGTGACAATTGTTTTTCCAGAATTATTACCGGCGACTAATTTTTGAGCTCGTCAATAATAGCACAATTAGAGTCGTTGCTATTCTTCTTATTTGGTAATAAATAATGATGATCCAGTGTGGAAGGAGCTAGAGAAAGAGAACAAGGAGTTCTTCGAAGCTTATGAGAAGAGTAGGGAGGAAAAAGCATCTGAAATGAAGACAAGACAGAGAATCCACAAGATGCTGTTGGATTCTTCTACTAAAGATACCAAAGGTGATGACTAGTAATTCTTGTATCTGTCTCAGATGAATTCAGACAAAACCATTTTAGAGCTTGGGTGGGAGTCGTATGATTCCTCCTTTGTACCAAATTCACGTGTCAAACTTGTTCCCTCGGTCCGAGTTGAGCAAAAATTAGACTCAACTGTGATGTAGTGATTGCTAGAGGAATACAATAGAATTTAGTTTTTTGACATTAATTGAAGGAAATAAAATCGCTTTTTTTTTTTTTTTTTTTTTTTTGAGTTCTTGTATTGTAAGTTGTGACTTGTGATCGGAGGCTTACTGTGTTGGGAGCTGTGACAAAAAGTTGGCTGGCACGTTCGTGACACGTGGCCGAACCCGCATTTCAGCATTATTCACGTGTCCTTCTCTTTGATTCCGTTTTCAAGAAACGACAATTAATATTTAATATTTGAAGAATGTAAAATGTTGTAGTCACGAGTTAAGTTTTGCCATTCGAAAAAATTGATAAATTTTTTAATAACTTGTCACATTTTTATGTAAAATTTATTATTGTTTACTTCTTTCTTAAAAAAATTAATTTTTTTTTTTTGGTCACTCAACTCCACATCACCGTTCATTATACCCCCCTTGTATGATATTTTTGCTGTATCGTTTTATGATAAACGCACGACAATGTGCGCGGTGAATTAATAAATGAAGGGAAGAACGGGACCATTTAGAAGGTGTTTTGTCTTTGCTTTTTTTGTCCAACGGGGACCCCTTCTCGAGCTGTTCTAATTTTGTTATGTTTTGACGTTTTCTTATCCCGTGTGACTGAATCTTGTTTTATAATAAGCTGTTCTTTATACAAGAGTAAGAGCCATTTGACAGGTTCCTGTCTCTATAGACAGTAATAGTGAAACTTGAGCGAACAACTAAGAAATGTGAAAAATCATTTAGGAGAATAAAATTATCTAATTGTGTTATATGAGTGTAACATTATAAAATATAATAATGTGACTTCAATGCTGTTATCTGAATCGCGTACCATGAATGACATACTAATGTCTCGTACGATAGTTTAAAAATTGCTTCAATCAAAGTTGGATCATTTCAATTTTGTAGCAAACTTTCGGTTGATTAGAGAAATTTTAAGAGGAGATATACCAAATCTAACCCTGAAGAAATATTTGTTTGGTAATAACGTTGTTGATTTGTTAAAACGTCAATTTTGCAACTTGTTTGAGTAGTTGCGTTATTACAATATCATTTAAGATCTTCAAGTTTTTTTCCTTTCCTAGAGAATAATTAAGCTCTTAAAGTCGGAAACGTGGTTTGCACGATTATATCGACTCCATCAAGTTTTCTTCAAGTCAAAACCTTAGCAAATTTTGGAATTCTAACCCAAAAAAACATAAAATGAACCTGTCAATTTAGGCTATTAGGAATCCATTCGCCCTGTTGTTTGGGCCATGAATTTCACACTTGCCCAATGTTGAACAATTTTTATAGTCCAGAAAGATGAGCAATTAATGTCAAATGACCCTCCAGCAATTTGGTTAATGCCTTCACTGTGTTAGAAGCCCAATTAAATTCCAATATCTCAGCACAATCGACCCAATCAATTTGGACTTGAAACCTTTAAATGCCAACAGCCCACAAAACAGACAGGTGATTTTCAGAACCTTCGCTCCCTTTCTTCCACCTTTCTCCCCGGTCTCAGTTCTCTCCATTATCAGCAGGGTTTTAGTGCTTTCCTCCTTGTTTTAAAACCCTATCACCATCATGAATTACACCGCCAAACCAGTAGCTGCTAAAGTAAACCTCGGGGCTCACCAACCCCTGATCCCCTCAGTCCATCACCACCGTCCATCTTTTTCTGGACCCATCTCTTCTCTCACCCTCAGAACCCCTCCATCTCATCAATCCTCTTCCTACAAATTCACCCCGATCAGAGCTTCTTCCTCCTCATCATCGTCAGCATTTCCATTTTCAAACGATTCTAATGACGAAAGCTCTAGGCCGCGTCATTTTAGCAAACCCCTAAACCCTCAGCAAAGCCCTAGCCCTGATTTTCCCCAAAGCCTGAATTCATTCCCTTTCTCTCTCATCAAAACCACACTCATTGCAACCGCCGCCGCGACAGCGATCTTCTTTGCAAGATTCCATTTTTTCAGTGTGAAGCCAGCCTATGCCTCCCCTGCTTCTGCCGCAGCCGCAGCTGCTGTTGAAGCAGCCTCAAACGACACCGTTGTGGAGGAAGAAACTGAGAAGAACCTCGAAGAGCACTTGCTTTCCCATCCGAATGACGTTGAAGCCCTGCGAAATTTAATGGAAATTCGAATTAAAAATAGGAAAACGGCGGAAGCCATTGTCATTGTGGAGAAATTAATTGAGCTGGAACCGAATGAAGTGGAGTGGCCTTTAATGAAATCCCATTTGCATGTTCACAATGGTGAACTTGAGTTTGCAAAAAATGGGTTCAATGAGATCATAAAAAAGGATCCTTTTAGGGTGGAGGCATATCATGGTCTTGTAATGGCTGCATTGCAGGATGACTCGACCGAGGAATTGAAGGAAATTGAGAAGAGGATTGAGGATGCAATGAAGATGTGTAAGAAAGACAACAAGAAGAGTGATTTGAGGGATTTTAAGCTTTTGCTTGCCCAAATTCGGGTGATCCAAGGGAAATATGATGAGGCATTGAAGGTTTATCAGGAATTAGTTAAGGAGGAGCCGAGGGATTTTAGGCCTTATTTATGTCAAGGGATAATATACACTTTGTTGCGGAAGAAGAATGAGGCTGAGAAGAATTTTGAGAAGTATCGCAGATTGGTACCAAAAGGGCATCCTTATGCTAGGTATTTTGAGGATAACATGATTGCCACAAAGGTATTTGCGCAGAAGGTGGAGAATGAGAGTGCTCGATCAAAGAGTTGAGGATGTTTATCAGGTGTTCAGAACAGCATAACGTTGACTGAGGCATGATGAAATTGGAGTCGCGGTATACTGAAGTTTTTGTTTTACTTTCCAGATGTTTCTACTCTTTGTTATTATGGATATTGTGGTGGTAGATTTTGTTTTACCTTTTCAATTTTAGGCTGTTATGTCGAATGTAGTTATAAGGAGGTACTTACTACAGGGTGGGGAGATTTTGTGGTTGAGGCAATGAAAGTAGGGGTTGTTGGGCTCTCTAATCTTGAGGAGTTTATTTAAAATGGTATCCTATTCTACTGCTTAATTCATTGAAGACAGAAATGTTTTCTGCTTTCTGATCTCATTTGGTGTCCTCTTGAAGGCTCAGTGCTGTAGCATGCACTGAATTTAAGCACATGAATAATATTAACATGTTTAGAAAATATTTGAAGTCCCCCTGAAATTGAACTGTGTGCTTGGGTTAGGTAGATAATTTCCCTTGCATCCTAATCAATATTATCTGTGTATTCATGACTAGGATTCCAGTTAAAAAGTTGAAAGTATTTACTTTTTAAGTCCTAAAATTTACTCTCTTTTACTTAACCACAATATTATCCAGTGATGCTGATGGCCAAACTGCACGAAGTATGATTGTTGAAACTCTGAGGTATACAAGGACAACATCCTTTATTATCGAGGAAATGTGGCGTTACAGTTTGTTGATAGTGGAAAATGCTATCTCTTGTAAAATCTGGGGCTTAGACGTGCCTGCTGATGTCAATGTAATGGATGGTTATGGTTTTTTTTATTTATATGTCTCATTTTATCTAATTTTGAATTCGTCCTGCTTTTCTTCCTGGTTCAGGCAGACAGTTCTCACCCGATAATTGGCCTGATACCAATGTACATACTGTTTCTTGCTGTATTGTCCATTGAATTCACTCCCGGTTTTTGGTACTATAAGTTGGTTTATACTGAAAATGTTAATGTCCTCTGTGATGTTGACACTAAAAGGGCTGGAGTTAGATGACATAAATATCATTTCTTTATTAATTAAATGTGTGGATGGAAAGTTGATGACGATTTAGATGGGCAGTTTTATTAGAATGTTTTTGATTTGGGGTGATGATGCTTGTTATACTTTCTAGATGAATAAGCTTGTAGTAAATGCTTTCTATAAGAATTCATGTTTAAGTGATTGGAATGAATCCAGACTGTCGACAAATTGTTGGACTATTAATATATTCTAATAAATGGTAGATGGTTCGGTGTCATGGTGAATAGGATGATTAGCGAAGTTGAGCTAGAATCCATCACTAAGTATTCATTGTTTGATCACAGAAAATGCAGCAAACGGTGGAGAGTTGAGAAGCAGGTTTTAGCCTAATGTCATGATGAGTGATTGCTGAATCCAGTTGGCACTTTGTTTATCTTCCTCATAGAGAATCTGAATGCCTTTAGACAATCTCATCTTGATTCTAGAATTTGTATTTTGTTTACTGTACGTGCGTAATCTTACAAGTAGAGAATTTTGAAAAGGGCAATATGATAGTTCCCCAGCAGGGATCATGTTAAGATTAATGTTTAGGTTATTGGTTAGCCTTCTTGATTTCCTATTGCTCTGTTTCTTTTGTTTCTATAATTATCCCAGACTCGCTTCTCCAAGGTCCGCCCGTATCTGCTGCTTGCTTCTGCTGAAACTCCCCACTGTAAATAATGTACATGAACCTAACTTCCGTGCCGTCCCGTTAATTTGAAGGGCAAAAGTCGAAGTTGCAATTCCGAAGAATTATGGGCAAGTTCTTCCTATTTTGAGACTCGTATATGGTGGTCGATGCAATCCCCTTTGTGTCAAAATTACTTCATTCCTGTGCTTTAACGAAAATGGTCCCACAAACTTGTTCCGGAAATTGGCATCTCCAAGGTTGTGATTGAGGCCCAAAGAAAATGGGCCGTGAAAATCGTCTGCCCATTGAACGCGACATGCCGAATGTGGTGAAACCGAGGGATAAATAAAGGTTAAAGCCTACTGATTGCATAGCTGTCCGGGTTCGATCTGACTCCAGGTAGCTAGCTAACAATGGAGTAGTATTTAGCTTTAATTGTTATTGGATGATTTGAAATGATGTGGGAGACTGACATTGCAAAATTACTGAACATTCTAATACAGCACCAGCATTTCTTGCCTTTGTGTCCGATTATTTAGGGGTGCACTTCCGGGTATTTATTTTAACAAAAATAGGCAAATTCTTTCTGCTATTTTCCACCTCTCCGAACGGCGACTCTCCAGTTCTAGAATTTTTGCAACGGCTACAAAGTTTGGGTCCCTCCTTTTGAACCTTTAGGATTGGATGAATGCCGTATTGGTAATGGTTAGCCAAGCCCATACATTTTCCATTCTAGAGTTACCACACGACAACACAATTGAACAATGACTTTGTGAGTAATCATTCACAACTTGTTGTGTATTGAATTCGTCTGTGCTGTGGTCCTTTGTTAAATGAATAATATAATAGCTGGCTGTCATAAATTAAACTGATTCCTTGGCAAAATTTGGATAGAATGGGGCTACATCTTCAATGCTTTATCTTCTTTCTCCACCAATCGAGACCTGGGCTGTTTGGACATTTTTAATGAGAAAGGAATCTCCCGCGAAACCATCAACACCAAATCCATCTCGAATTAAGTATCCAAATTCACCCATTTATCAATCTTAGCTTCTCGATTGAAATAAATATGTCCCACTTGAATCTCGATCCAAAAATCTCCTTTATATATCGCCAAACTTCAAGCTCTTCACTCCATCAGGAGATTCGGGGCCAGCAGAACACGTATACTTATCACCGTTTTACTTTTTCTTGGTTATATACGTTTGCTTAGAAGGAAAAAATTTTTGTGGCAATATTTAAACTGTAGGGTTCGTGCCAACATTCTATTTGGTTGAATGCGACTACAAACTAAGAATTCCCAAATACGCCCTTCCATTAGTAGTGCGTTTGGATGACATATTATTGGTACCTTTTAACAGTAAACTTTTGTGTGATTTTGTTGGCAATCAGACTCATAAGTCCTGAAAATCAGCATCCCTCCAAGTTGAAACCATTTTTTTGTTTTTTTTGGCATGAAGATTTGTTCTATTTTAGAAACAAAATCTTGAAGCAGAATGTCATTTCTTTTTTTGCGGCAAGGGAAAGGAAGAGATAAGAAAGCCTGTACGTTTGCATGCATATGGTTCTTTTAAAAAAAAAATAAAAAATTATACAATGGACAATCATGCATTATGTTTAACCATAAAATGGAGTGGCTTGCCTTTGCAAACTTTTTTGTATCCCTGTTGATCTTTGTTTAGGTGCTACCGCCTCCGGAAAAGTATACAATACACCACGTGCATTGCCACGTGGTGTACTAGAACTAATAATTTATCGCCATGTGGCAATAGTGGATCATACCTTGTATTATTTGGCGATGTGTAATTGGTTCTAGTGCACCACGTGACGCGTGGTGTACGCAATACTCACTCACCGCCTCCACCTCCAAACCTAATTATGGTCAGTCAAAGTCTAACCTTGTGAGTTTTGGGCCTACAGCGCACTTTAATTATGAGAATTTGCTTTATCTTTGTCTTTGTTTATCACTTTAAAGTCAAAATTATTCAGTTAAACAGCGAAATTTCCCATCTTCGATCTTAATGTTAGTATAAAAATATTTTCAGTGACAAGACGTTGATGGACAAAAACCTAATTGCAGACGAGGCTAGGTAAATAGGCTTTTTTTTTTTTTTTTTTTGAGGATAGGTAAATAGGCTTTTTAGTTCTTAGAGTTGCAACTCATATTAATTCCTGAAGTTCTTTGTCGATTTTACATCATGATACATGCATCCTCCTTGCTGATAGATTTGTTAGATTTTTTTACAAATGGAATAAACAAGGCAAAAAATATTGAATATTTCGGACGACGTCTCTTCCATGGAAAGAAAGAAAAGAAGTGTACATTTGTCGTGAAGTTCAACCCAACCATTTCTTGTCGCATCAATCGAATACATCACAACATTATTAATGCTTTTACAAAGAAAAGTTGTTAACTACAAAATTACTTAAATAGGATTCCTTTTTTTTTTGACAATTCGGGGAAAGGGGGAAGGAAAACCCAACCTATTCAACCCAAACTGAAAGCCAGAATGGGAGAGAACCTAAACTTTACCCCACAAACTCACTCCAAAAGCCATGGTAATTTTTAGAGGGGCCACAGGAGCTTAAGTACTAACCCTAACAAACAACTAGTACCGATGTGGGACGTTTTGTTTTTTTGACAATTCGGGGAAAGGGGGAACGAAACCCAACCTACTCAACCCAAACTTAAATAGGATTCCTTTTTGATCAATTAGACAGTGACAGTAGCTAACAAGCACATTTTTGGGACACTAGTTGTTAATGTAAGCATCACTGATCTAATTACCATAGGCTTACTTTTGTTTAATTTACCCAACAATAGTACCTTGAAACTCGAAATGCAAAACTTGTTAATATTATTCCGTCTCCACATATGAAAAGGTCAAGCCGATGAAACTGCATTTTTTCAAGGGGTATTATTCATTGGTGTTTGATTTCTAGCTGGATGTGAAATAATTTTAGCCTTTGAAATTATAGAAATTTTCATGAATAATCAATTCTAATGCAAAAACATATGGAATGAGGCCCATCGAAGTTGCACGGATAGAAGCAAAATAATATATATATACATACATCTTATGGCCCTTCTTTATATTAATGAGTAGTTAAAATAGTGTGAAAAACAATAGCTATATGAAATAAGTCCACAAGGCTAGTGGAGTAGCATTACTTATTGTGTGCGCAATGGAGACGACAAATTCAAATGATTCTCTCTATGTTTGAGCACGGCTTTTATTTTGTTTTGGGTCCACATATTGTTATTTTGTGGGTGATTGCACGCTGAAACAAAGGAGCCAGCGACGAGCCAATCATATTCATTTACTCTACAACACGTAAAACTAGGGGAAGAAAAGAATGGAGAAAATTTATTCCAGTGCGTTTACCATTGGCTTTCTTTATTAATAAAGTGTGATTTAATAAAATGTTACGGGGGCAAATGGTTACAGAAAATGTTAAGTATCGTTTGGTTCAAATTCTTCAATCACTATTACTATAGGTATCATTAACCCTACTATGAGTATGAATTTTGATGATTCTCCTCAACATATTTGATTTAATAATTGAATAGATATTATTATAAAAATATTTGTTTTGTCTACCGAAATGACTTTTAAATAAATTTTAAAATTTTTAAATCTTTATTTATGATATACATATTTTTTAGATTTCTTATTTTGTATTTCTAAAAAGATTTCTTCAATTTTAAATATAATCATGCTCTAATTTCAGTTTTATGCAAATAATAACCTTACAAAAATTATTTTTATTGTATTGACAAATAATACTGTATATCTTTGATTTTCAATTCAATTTTTTATTAAAAAAATTGAATGTAAAAAAAATGTATTCGAAATAATTTTTATAAAAATTTTTATAAAGCACTAATAAAAAATATTCAAAATCAAAAGACAAAACAGAGAGAGAGAGAGAGAGAGAGAGAGAGAGAGAGAGAGAGAGAGAGAGAGAGAGAGAGAGAAGAATAATATATTGGAGGTGGGTAACTCAAAAGATATGTATTTTTTTAGTGGATGTGTTTTTACCCTTAATCATAAGGGTTAATGGGTTTGATAGAAGTTTATTTTGAGGGAATTATTAAACATCTCAATTAATCACTATCATTCCCATTGAATGATAGTGATAGTTATTTAACAAATATCAACAATGGGTGTCATTACTTATAATATCCATTTCCCTCATTTATTCTCCTAAACCAAACACCCCCTAAGGTTTTGAAAAAAAAAGTAAATTTTATATTAAAAATAATTAATTTAGTACAAAAAAATTAATTGTGTTTTTTCGAGTCACCATAACGTTGTCTCTGAAAAAATCTATTTATAGATATATCACAAGATAACAGCAGTGCGTAAAAGTGGAGTAGATGTTGACTCCACGATTGCGACTACTTCCTAAGAGGGGAAACATAAGCTTGAAGACAAATCTGGCATCCTAGCATTATAGAATAATTGTTTAAATGACATTAAAAACATGGCCTTGTCACTTCTACAGCTAAAACACGAGCGAAATATCGAAACTTTGGTAATAAACCAAAAAAATTGCAGTATTGTTATCCATACTGTGGTTCAATAAACTTCGAATACTTGAACTATTACTGCAACTTCTATAATTGAACTGACAAGTGACACGTATTACTAAAATAAAAATCACATACTATACTACTAAAAATCTAACTCTGCCCGACAAACAAAAAATATATATAGTAATATGTATAGTACCTTTCTAAAAATATATATATATATATAGTAGGCTGCTTTCCTCTTAGACTAAGGGTGAAATTTCACTTGGATTTTTGTTGGGTCCATGACACGTTTTCTTTAGCTTTACGACAAGGGTTTTTGGCACCCGTCGATCGGAGCAATGTCGTCCTCCCCGCGATCAACTTCGCAGATTCCCTCCCATGTACGGATCAACAATTAAAAGCATGCAGATCAACATTGACCGCATCTCGCAAGACTACAATAATCATCTAATCACTTAAATGTACATGTTTGTCATACTAGCTACATGACTTTTGGCGCGAGTGACCACCAAAATCAAATTGGCTAGCACATCAATTGATAACTAATTTAACAACAAAAATACAAAACAATATATACATGCCTTCTGATGTAAATCAAGAGCTGAATGGGTCAACCATTCAATATTCAACCTGTCCCAAAATTAGTGGCTCTGTTTTGATAGTGTTATTTAGAGTGTTTTTTGATAATTATTTAAAAAATAATTTAAATTATTTTTTGTTAACTTTTTTTAAAAGTTACAAAAGTGTTTAAATGTGAAATTTTTTTTTGATGTGATATAATAGTGGTTTGAAAAAAGTAGACGTCCGCTTAAAGAAGCGGACGCCTGCTTCGTCATCCGCTACGTCGTCCAACATCAAAACCTACCGAAAATTGATGTTATTTTGTCACTCGTAAATTTTTCAGTTTTTCTAAACAAATTTTGAACATAAACATGCTTGTTTTTGCGAATAATTGTGTAAAAAATCTCTAAAATTCATTTGAAATTTAGAATGAAAGTTTGGTGAGAAAATTTAGTGAAAAAAGTTTGACCAACAAATTTTTTACTTTTTGACCAAATAATTTCCATCAATCCAAGTAGGATTGGGAATTTTTTTTTTCAAAAAATAGCTCAAATAATGTAACCAAACAGAGCCAGTATTTCTTTTCAATACCTATATTTAGCCAATCCAATACAAACTAATAAATAAAATTAAACATTGTATTTGATACTCTCTTGTTTCTACCATGGAAAAAAATCAACTGTATTTTGTTTATATTTTTAGATATTTCTCGTGTTCTCTATACTTTTCCTTTTTCTTCACCAATTTCAAATCCAAACTATCTGGCAATCCTAGCAAAATTTTTTGGGATAATGCAAAAATCTCCTTAAAATTTTTTACAATTTCACCTAGCACCCTTGAAGTTTTAAACATTACACAAACCTCCCATGTAATTAATGTTTGGGTGACAAAATCCTAAAATAGGCTTAATGTCATCACAAATTCCACATTAAAATCCTAAATAGCCATTTTCATTTAAAAAAAAAAAGAAAAACAATTCTTATGCTAGTTTCCAGATAAGGGATGAGGGAGGGAAGATGGAGGAAGAGGGCAAAGAAGATGAGGGGGATCGATTGAAGGAAGAGGGTGGTTTGCTAAAGGGGAAGAAAATAAATGGTTAACAGTAAATCGGTTGAAAATGAGGGGTGGTTGGCTAAGTACGAGGGGAAAAAAGGGTTAGCAGTGGGGAAAGGGAAAAAAAGGAAATGAGGATGGAGGCTATTAGTAGGAGAAAGGAAAGAGAGAGGGAGGAGAAAGGAGTAGGGAAAAAAGAAAGAAATTTAGGGAGAAAAAAAAAGGTTTAGTAGTAAGGAAAACAAAGAAGAAAATGAGAGAGAGACGGTGGAAAGGAGAATAGAAGGAGGAGGAGAGGAGAAGGAATAAATCGGTGGAAAATAGAATGCCAACATGTGTTTATTTTTATTTTTATTTTTATGTATTTGGCTTTGAGGTTACAATGGTCATTTTGTATGAGAATGGGAGATATGTCTAATATTCAAAACCTCAATCCCACGTTTGGTACATCGAAATGGTATTTCCACACCAGATTGGACTAGAAGAAAATTTATAATCCAGTGTTTGGTAACTCAAGTCATAATAGAATGCTTATTATTTTTTCAATGTTTGGTATAATCGTATTTAGATGTCAAAGTGGAATAAAATTTATATCAATTTGACTTTGTTGACCATAACTTCTTGTACTAGTTGTATTTTTATTTTGTTTGGTGATCACATGCATTGTTTTTATGCCAAAAAGAAACTTTAACATTTTTTATTTTTAAAATTTTGATATTCTTGTTAAAATTAAATTAATAAAACTCTTTAATTGATTTTAAAAGTATTAAAAATAGTAGTGAAACCAAATATTCACATCCTCCATTTTATTTCATTTTACAATTAATTTATAAGAAGTTTAGTTTTTACACATTTGCATAAAGTTAAAAATAGTATCTTAAACGTTGTTATAACAAAAAGAAAAAAAATATTTGAAGCATACATTAAATTGATTGTGATATAAAAATGATAAATAATTATTAATTAAATTTATAAATAACATAACATTTTTTAAAATTTAAGAATAAAAGAATTTATGAATATATTACGAGTTAAGAAGAATTAGTAAAAGGAAATAAACGTAGGCATAAAATTGATTCTCATTATTTTGGCATTTCCAAAATGAAGTTGGAAAAGCTTTTCCTTAACTTCTATTAAAGAATGGGATTTCAAGAAAAAAGTTGTAATGAACATTCTAGTAAGAAATGTATTTACAGCTTAAAATGTCAATACCAAGCACGAGAACGGAATTGATGAGTTAAAAAGCCTTTCTATTCCAAAACGCAAGGCAAGGGTGCAAGGTAAAACTGTCAGAAACATTAGGGGAGGTTCTGAGATTATCTGAAATTTTTTAATAGCACATAATTATCTCGTAAAAATTGTGGCGCTTTAAACTTATTTTTTTCTTATCAGCTCTTGACCATGCTTAATGGAACATTTATTGACGTCGGAGTATTTATTTAGTTGCTTTGGTTCCGGGGAAGTCATATTGGACAAAAGCAGCTTCAAACTTGGAATTGAGGACTTGACTTGCAAACTTGTTGCTGGATTCATTTATAGCTATTGTATTTATCCATACGAATGTTTACACTTAACATGTAAACCAAGTAAATATTGACTAAAATTCTGCCGCACAGGCACAACTAATAACACCTATTTACTTTATTAGCATTTATTATTAATTTTTTGAGATGATTTATTAGCATTAAATTTGGTGCCGGTGAAAGAGCGGGCTGTCCAAATTTAAACTTACTCATTAGATAATCACACAACTTACTTAAGCCAAACAAAGAAGTTTTATTACGTGGCATATCGCAAGCCCTCCACTTGGACACACGCGTCCCCACCTAACCCACGGGCCTTCCCCATTGCACCCGCTTATATAGGCTATCGTGGCCCATTAGGCTATTACCTTACTCGTGAGGCCTCTTCTCATTTCCCTCGTGTCCCTCAACTCCGTTTTCAAACTCCAATCCTAAAAACACACAAAGTCCTCTCAGTTCCCTTTCCCCCACTTCCCTACCAGAAAATCACCCACACACCCACAATCGTGTGTGTGCGTTTTTTGCCCCCATTTTATTACTGATTGTCATTGGGAGGGAGTAGAACAAAATGGAAATGATCATCAAACAAAAACAAGCCGTTGGGAAAATGAGAGGGGACGGCGCCGGCCGTCATTAAAGCCACACATCGGCAGCCGCCCCGTCACTCTTCCAAGTGAATCATCTCTTTCTCTCTCTAAACATATAAATACCTATATTTGTGTAGGTACTCATTCGCCGTCTTTGTTTCTCAACTGCGAAGATTGTGTGTGTATGTGTGTGTAAGAGAGAGAAAAAAAGGCCAATGCATGTTTTTCCTGTGCGTGATGTGGTGGTGTAGGTGTTTAAATTTTGACAATGAGCTGAAAAGGAAGCTCTTCTAAGCTAAGCTAGGGTTTTTGGTCGGAGTTGCTGCATCCTTGGCTTTGTTGTTGGTGATGATGATAACAGTGATGAATTTCGAGGCGGTGCTCTCGTGCTTTTTTCCGAGATTTCCGATCTAACGTTTTCTTTTCGGAATCTTCTGTCTTCCTTTTCTTTTTCTCTCTCTTTTTTTTTTTTTAATCTGTAGCTTGAATTTTGAAATGGAGACAGCTCGACACAGGAGGTCCAAAAGTGGCACAGCTCTTGAAGGTGAATTTCTCTCTCTAAACATGATATTATGTGTTGCTATACTGATTGATATTTATTTGTATGTATTTTTGTATATGTACTCACAGACAGACAAAGACACTCATACCTGTTATTACTGACTATCTCAATGTCGCTCTGGGAGAAAAGCTGAGAAAGGGAAGAACGAGCCGATAATTTTTAAAAATTCTATAATTGTTAGAGAATTTTTATACTGTAAATCCTTCCGAAAAAAATGAGAATGCAAATATTTTTTTTAAGAAAATACAAGAACGACGAGTTTTGTTTGGTAAAAGCTGAGGAAAATGATGGGGGAAAAAAATACAAATTCTAACGAAAAAGAAAATTAAATTGTGTCGGAAAGTTTTTTTCCTGCTTTTTTTCTTTCCTTATTTAATTTATAAGACCAAGTTTTTCCATTCAGTTAAAACTGTGCACCTTTTCTATTACTTGTTTATTGCTCCATCAAAATTTTTCCCTCTTTGGATATGTTTTTAGTTTTGTTATTCGAGCTGTCAATGAGTCCATTTTATAAGTCCAATCAATCAAATTTCGTCTCTGAATTTTTTTTTTATCTATCCAATGGTAAACGGTTATCCTATGATACGTTTTCCTTCTACGTCCTGCTCTTTATGAAAACTTGGGAGCACAGTTCATAAATGAGGTTGTTGTGAGTACCAAGTATTTTCTCTCTCGTGCTTTTCTTAAAGCATGTTTTGTTTCGCATGAAGTAGGGCTTATCTGTAGTGGTCTCGGCATAATTTTGTTCTGTTCTTTATGAAATTCTATGTTATAATGAGTTATGATTGGTGGGGCTTGTCCCCTCCAGAATTGCTCTTAGCTACTTTTGATGTTTTATACTTTCTCCAGTTCCCATCCCTTGATCTAGCTTTATTGACCAGCATTACCTATTAATGATGAAATATGAAGAATTATAACTTCCTTTGTTTTTGCAGTCCCAACACATGAGCACACGCCCGAAAGTAAAAAAGGGAGGGGGGGGGGGGGGGTTGAAATAAAAGTAGAAAAATAATAAATAAGGAGAAGAGCTATTTTTATTATTTTCTCCAAGTGCTATAATCATCGATTGATTGTATGTCATGTTGATACTCTTTGAATTCATATCCAGGAAACTTTCAGATTCATAAACACCGAGCTAGTCCTAAATCTATTTCTGATTCTCGTGCATATAATGGTGGAATCAAAAAGGAAGATGCGGTGAGCAAAAAAAACCTTCATTATCTGGTTGGATACAATATCTATGTGCTTATCGCATGTATTTCTGCACATACTGAACCATATAAGCTTGGCCATTGCAGTCCACTTTTAAGTCGGAGCAGAATACTGTAAAACGGGATAGTGGCACACCAATAAAGAAGCTGCTGGCAGAAGAAATGGCAAAAGAAAGTGATAGCAGGAGAAGGTCACCAAGTGTCATTGCCAGATTGATGGGTCTTGATGGGATGCCATCGCCACAGCAGGTTCATAGACAACAAAGAAGGTTGTCCGAGAAGCATCAACAACTGAATGCATCACTATTCATCCACCAGAATGAGCGACCATATGATGCTCAGTCAAGGAAGACAAGCCCAGCTGATCAACAAGATTTCAAAGATGTGTATGAAGATATGGAAGCATCACATGTCACAAATCACCGTATTTCTTCGAAATGGAGTGCAAATTCCAGGCTCCCAATGCCTGAGATGGTGCGCATACAGCAGAAGTTTATGGAGGCAAAACGCCTTTCGACTAATGAAAAGCTTCAGGCTTCTAAAGAGTTTGACGATACTCTTGAGATTCTTGACTCAAATAAGGACTTGCTGCTGAAATATCTTGAGCAGCCACATTCCGAATTCTTAAAGCATTTGCACGATATGCAAATTGACCCTTACAGTCCTTTGTATAGCCATATGGCATCTTTAGAGCAACCAAATTCTGCAGAGCATGAATGCAATGCTAAAGCCTGGAAGTCAGCTAGAGATGGATCATACAAACGTGATATTAGCTTTCACCAGAAACGTGAGGATGGTCTTCTGCTTCAGTTGCACAGCAATCATGGTTCATATATCTCTTGTAAGGAAGCGATGACTCAGTCAAATATGAAGGATGAGAAAGAAGTACTTCCAACAAGAATTGTTGTTTTGAAGCCAAATATACTTAAGAGGGCTAATGCTGTTACATCTGTTTCGTCACCAGAGTGCTCACATGCTCTGCCTTCTTTGAGGAAACGTCTGCAATATACAGCTTTTGAGGATGAGGAAGTATGGTCATGCAAAAAGAAAAGCTCCTCCAATGAAGTATGCTTCTCGAAGCCCAAGTCAAGAAAAGAAAGAGAGATATCCAAGGAAACTACAAGACAAATGAAAGAGCATTTTAGACCTTCTTGTGGCGTTAGAGGATATGCAGGAGATGAGAGTTCATATGATGTATATGAAAGTGATTCTTCCAGTGCTTCAGGGGTGATGACTCTGTCTTCCAGAAATTCATTTGATGGGAATAACAGGATCAAACATTCAGGTTCTGGTCAATATGAATCATTGGTGAGTAAGGAAGCAAAAAAGCGACTATCTGAGAGGTGGAAGATGTCTCACAAGTGTCAAAATTTTGAATCATTGGCCAAGGGTAGCACACTAGGAGAAATGCTTGCTGTACCTGAGATGCAAATTGTGCAGGAGCATTTTGATGCTGCAATGGGTCTGGATGGAACCAGTGAAGGATTTGCTGGCAGCAGTGATAGTTCTGGCTGGGATGGTCCATCAGGTATTAGCAGTGGCAATGGTTGGAAGGATGGATGCATCAGAAAGTCATCTAGGTCAAGATCTCTTCCTCCTTCCTCATTTGGAATCAGAAGTCATAGAACAAGTGGAAGGCGTGAGCCTTTTTTCAATGATCCGGTAAAGAACGAGAGAATAAGTAGGAGTAGAAGTAAGGGAAGGAAAGAAAATCTTAGTAAAAAGGACAATTTTTTATCCAAAGATGTTAGATTGAATGATAAGAAATCTCACTCCTGTCACAGCAACGGCAACGGTGGTAGTGGCTCTTCACCGGATGCAAATTGCAGCCTGATTCCAGAAGATATCAGTTCTTGTAAGGAGGATCAACATGTTAATAATCACCTGATGCATTGCCAGACATCTCGTATTACTGACTACTGTGGAAGCTTTGTCACTGATGTACTGACAAATGCTAAACCCGAGAACTTAGTCTTCTCTTTGGATTCCTCTCCTGACCTGTGTCCCAAGCATACTGACCCTATGAAAGAACATGATGATACTTCTGCTCATGACCAAGAAATTGCAAATCTACAGGTTTGGTTGTTAGCTTTTTCTTTTTCATTTTTTTAAGTACCTGGAACTTCTTAATTTGAATGCTGTAGTATATTGGTAGGATTTTTATGTATCCGGCAGGGTTTTGACTGTGTTGTCCTAGTCACTTAGTCTCTTCTTCCATATATAAGCTGCATTTTGTTGAACCTATGATGTAAACAGATCGTTCCATTTTAATTCTCAAGATTCGATTGTCTCTGATACATAGTAAACTGCACGAACTAAGATGAAGATATTGCTTATGAGTTTCTGATGTCTTGATGACCTCTGTTGTTTGATGGTAACTGAAGTAAAACCAGACTGAGCCCCTGGCAAAGGAAGCATATCCCCTAGCATGTAGGTACCTTTGTAGGTGGGGGAATCTGTCATCCTAAAGCAACTAACCTCATGAAGATTGGTCGTGCAGAAAAATTGGAGAGCTATTAAAGTTTTCGCTGCATTACCATATTCTGTACAGTGAAATTATATTCGCAATAATTTTTTACTTTTTCTGGTTTCATTGTCAAACTAAGAAGGTTAATTAGGCCATTTTGGGAGATTATAAATGAAAGTAGTGGTGACTTAGAAAACACAAAATTAACTTAAGCAAAAGAACATGCCCTTGAACTCTTCAGATGGTCAGATTGTGCTCAATATTCCAGTATTAGCTGCTGACTTCTCCAGGTCCTTTGGAAGCTTGAGGTGAAAAGCTTGAGTAGACTATATAAAAGACAAAGCTTACGCAATATATGTTTACAATTCTCGTCTTATTGAATACATTGATCTTTCGATCTTATGGGTTAGATTATTGTATTCCTTAAATGAGTTTAATATATAAAAGATATTGCATGGATGAAGAAGTTTGTTTAATTGATTATGTTGTTTCAGGAACCAAAGCCAGGCCAATCTGAAGGAGCCTCTGCTTTCTTGAAGTGCCCTGGACCAGAAACAGAATATTCAGAGAGCTCCAAGGAAGCTGATCATCCTAGTCCAGTTTCAGTTTTGGAGGTTTCTACTGCAGAGGATGTGTCATCTAACTCAGATTGCTTTGAGACAGTCAATACTGAACTTAATGGTAAGTCACAAGTATCTGTGTGACGGTGTTTATGTGTTTTATAAATTGTATTTGATTAGCGACAATTAGTTGGTCATTCCATCTTATTTTTATCTAGTTGGCAAAATGTTTTGTTCATTTGTGCCGTACTGCAAAGTCACGGCAGAGTCATTTGTTTGGTCACTGTTCCTTTTAGTCTTTTGGCTTCCATATTCAGCTTTCTGATCTCTTTTAAACTGTAAAATTCGTTTACAAGTGGCTTTTGTCTTATCTTGTCTATCCTTTTAATTTAGCCAATTGTACATATTCATACATTCGAGTCCAGTATTCTTGTCTTATAAATATTGATGTCTTCTCATACAAAAAGATGAGAAAAAGTTTATGGTTCTTCATGTGTCATTGATGAAGCTGCTTTAAAACTTTGAGGAGTTCTTTGGTGCAACAAGTTTTGAAATTTATAAGCTCTATAAAAAAATTTTCAGCTTCTTTTATGGTAAAAGCAACATTAATTAAGAATGCCATAACTGGCTCCGTACATATTCAGTTGCCTTTTTAGCTGTAAATTAACTTATTTTCCACCTTTAATTCCTCATTATCTCTGTTATCTTGCTAGAACTTCGAATGCAACTGCAGCTTCTCAGGATGGAATCAGGAGGTTATGCAGATGCACCTATGCTAAGCTCAAGCAACAGCAATGACGTGCAGCAGCAAACAGAAGCGGTATTTGAAGAGAAAAAGATTGTTGGAGGTGACAGCTGGGAATCTTCCTACATAGTTGATGTGCTACTCTACTCTGGTCTTCAGGAGTTTGACTTTGATACATCGTGCGTATCATGGCATTCTCCTGAATGTCCTATAGGTCCCTGTGTCTTTGCCAATCTTGAAAAGAAGTTCAATGGTAAAACAACTGATTTCCAGTTCGAAAGGAGGTTGTTGTTTGACCGCATCAATTCTGCACTTCTTGAGATTTTCCAGCAGCATGTGGAGCAGTGCCCTTGGGTGCAGCCAATGATGATTGAAGTGTCAAAACGGCAAAAACTTGGGCTCAAGGATTATTTGATTAAGCTCTTAGCTAACCAAGAACACAAGGTGAATGGGGATAGACCAGAAACTAGGCTATACAGGGAGATGAACTGGTTAGGATTTAGAGATGAGATCGATATGATAGGCAAGGAAATTGAGAAATTGTTGACAGAAGACCTGCTAAGAGAGGTAATAGCCATATAGAGTTTAAACAAAAGCTCACCTAGTTTGGATAGCTATAAAAACAGATGAAATAGATGGAACTTTTTGTTAATAATTTTAAAAAAAGTTGCTTCAGATTTTTATAATCAATTTTGCGGTACTATAGCCCAGTTTTGTGGTAACAGCTCCTAAGTTTGCTAGTTCTTGTTTACTAAACGAGGTGCATGCCGTACCTGAACTTGCGACATGGAAAAGTTTTTGGGAGAGCTTGAGAGAAGGCGCCTCCAACCTCTTGTACGGTATCCCAGCCAGGCGGCTTATCCGTGCACATACTGTCCTAGTTTTGCTTGTTAAAACAACGAAAATATGAAAATAAAATGAAAAAGTTACAGATTTTGAGGCGTGATGATCACTTTCTTTAAGGTTTTATTTGCTTCATTTTTTAAGCAAATTACCTCTAGGATACAACAAAGGTGAAGAACTAAAAAAATGAAACGTTAAAGTTTTTCTGTCAAGTTCAATTATTTAAAGAGAATTGAGATACTTTTTCACGATGGAATACAAACTTCTGAATAAGAGGGTGCATCTATTCGTAAAATAAACTGAAAAAAAAACAGTTTTTATTTTTTTTACGAAAATAATTCCTTCTATTCAAGTGCCTTGTCAAGATATATATATATATATATATATATCTTCCAATTTATATTCAAATGAATTAAATATGTTTTGGAATAGCTTTCCACCAAATTTTCCTTCCAAACCAATGTTTGTATCAAATTTGAATTTGGAAGAAGACAAAGACATATATTTAGTTTGGACATTCCATTCTCTTCCAATGTGGGACAATGAACTTGAATAATTCATTACAAACTACAAAATAATAACTAACATTGCTTGCCAGGGTTGAGCTTGAGAAAGCTCTTAAAACATTCTTTTCTTGTTGTCCTGGGCATGCTGTACTATATAGAGCTCTTTACTCCGCTATTATTATACAAAATGGAATGGTAGTAAACTTAGATAAATAATGCATGCATGCAAAGGGTAAAGTAATATAAATTTATTACTCAACCTGCAAAGCAATATGAATTATTTATTCATCCTTTTCTGGTTGGCGTCAACGCATGCATTATATGTATCCCGTTAAGCATCTAAATACGCACAAATTTCCTTTAAAGAGGGCAACCATTATGTGGGAAAGACACTGAAGCTGAAGCCCAACTTTCCCATCTCTGGAATTGGTAATTAGGCAGAAGAAGCAAAGCAACGGCAAATATGTCTAAAAATAGAGCGTTCCAGCGATGTACTGAGTGGATATTCTAGAGCCATGTCAATATGTGTGAAAATTTAAACGCTATAATTTGTAGTCGTATTACTCCGCATTTAATAACTTTTTTCACATATTTTTATCTCAGATGCTGCTGAATATATCTATTTTTGTTCTTTTTCAATCATTATCTGTATTCTGCTGAGGAAGTGCTAAGTATTTTTATTATTCTTTCCCTTTTTTTTTTTTTTATCTTTTTGGCTCTCAAGAAAACTCTATTTTGTAAGCCTAAAATAATGCCTGAGCGATGGCAAAGGTTAGCCAGTTTTCTGATTGCCGTCTTTATTCTTAAGTCAAGCATATCATCCTTCACTCTGGCATAACTAAAGAAAATTGTGGGTACTATAACTATTCCTTTATTAATGGCTCCAATATTTAATATTGTTACATCTGAAAGCATTAGGAATTGATTGGTCAATTAAGACTATCAGTCATAGATAAAAGATTTTCGGCATCTGACAACAAACCGACCTTAGCTCAGTTGGTAGAGCGGAGGACTGTAGTGGTAAAACCCGAAGCTATCCTTAGGTCGCTGGTTCGAATCCGGCAGGTCGGATTTTTTTTTACTTTCCTTCTAATTTATGTGTATATCTACGAAAATTATTTAGATAATCTACCTTTATGTGTTCTAAGTAGACTAACACTTAAAAGGTATCAAGTATAGTAACCAATCATGCGTTATGACACTCAAAAAAAAAAAAAAAAAAAAAAAAACAGAATGTATGAATTATATACATTTTTTTTTTATTGATCCTTTGTTTTGGTTTTGGTGGAATTAATGCTGCTACATTAGAATCAAACCTTTTTTTTTGGATTAATTTTAATGGAAGCTTTCGTCTTAATTAATACCATATTACACAGAAAATATTCGGTTCTGCATGGGTCGGCTGTTCTAGTTGCTTTCTTTAATTTAATAGGTGTTACTCTCATACCAGCCGGTAAATGCAGGAAATTGAAGCTACTATATCACACAAACGAGTTAACATTGCGAGAGGGAAGTCCAGGAATTTTTGCACTCTCACCGTTGCTATATAATTTTTGAGATTCTAAAACATTACAAATCCATGCCAATGGATAGATCACCTCATAATCCACAAAGACTTTTACACAAACGAAATGGTTTCACTACCACATGACGGCAGCCTCGCTGTTTTTGTTGATCTCTGAAGAGTTAGTCTGACTTGCAGACGACACAGCCGTAGGAGTCCATAATTGAGCATTTTTCACTTTTGATATACTAGCAAGGACTCCTAATGGTGTCACATTTCCGACCACCGTCACTTTTTTGGCTGCAAAATCTATGTCGAAAGATGATACGCCTGTTATAACGAGCAATCACCAATGAACATTCTCCCCATAACAAGAATTGGAAAATCAAAAGAGACTAAAAAACTTACTTATGATATTCATCTTTCAAAATGCTGTTTATCTTTTTAAAGTCCAAGCCTATACAGAAGCAAGATTATTTCCTAAAGCTACACTATAACTTTGTACTTTTATGGTAAAAAAAAAGCTGCGACTTTACGCAGTCCTAACCAACCAGGGTACAACAAAAAATTGATGTGGTTCCTGGGGTGTGAACTGGACCAACTTTACTCGGTCTAGATTATTTGTTAACTGAAAGTACTTAAAAATTTTATATGCGAATTCTAGATTGTAGTGATGCATCCCTACAACATATTTTCAGTATTTGTTATGGAAATTGATCATGTTAACATGCACTTGCAATGAATCACTTTTAGACCAAGCAACTAATAACTACCAAATTCTTAAAGCTTGACCCACAAAGTAGGTGAGAAGTTCAATACACATGGAAGGTGATGAAAGGGTGGAGGTGTACAATCTCAGTTCTTTTTGTGATGAAGCGTTCGAGTTGTCCTTTTTTTTTTTTTTTTTTGGTCTTCTTCAACTTTAATGGAAAAGAAAGATACTAGCAATTAACAATTAGCAATATCCAAAAAAGAAGAAGAAGAAGAAAATAACGATGAAATAGCATACCTTCCATTCTGGAGATATGTTTTCTCATTTTTCTCTCGCATCCTCGGCAATGCAGTGAAACTCTAAGAACAACAACCTGCAAAGTACAAGTGAAACGCATTTAACATCAGTAAAGACCACCAACAGTACCCCACGTAACAGAAATCTGAAATGTTGAAACATATCTACAGACTTCAATTGTTCATTTGTACTCTTCAAATCTACACTAAATTCTTTTTTCTTAAATTAGAAAAAATGCCCCTTTAGGAAATGATAATAGAAAGATTTACAGGAAAGTTACCAAAATTTTCTGCACTTAATTTCCTACACTTTCCAGCAATTTATATTTAAAAATGAGCAAAGACCTAGTATTCTAATTCCAGAAACTTATTAGTTTCCTCCAGTATAATGAGTTAGCTTGAAACTGGATGTCAGAAAATTCTACTGCATAGCTTTGAACTTCAATTCATGTGACGACTCTAGCAATCTCTTGAAAGCAGAATAGCTGGTTCGGAATCAGTATTAATGGTCTTTTTAATATGGTTGATTTCTTATTAAAAAGGATAAAAATAAATAAAATTGAAACATATGCATGTGCCTACAAACGCATGTTTGTTGGCTGCATGAAAGTTTTCCTTATAAATTTCACCAGATGACCTGTACTTACAAACATGAAGCAAAATTACTTTGATAGTGTGTGAGGGATGTAGAACCTGGTCTGGAGAACGAGATGAAAAGAATGGCTTAAAAGCACGTGGTGATTCATCATCTCTTTGCAAGGCTTTATTAGACTTGGAAGCAGGTTCCACCGGCGGCAGTGATTTCAGAACAGGATCGAAGTCTGATATGACGTCGAAAAAAGCCGCCTGATGTTCACTCAACAAGTACCTGGAAGATCCCGGAGGACTAATAAAGTCACCAGCCGCCTTGGAACTGCAGCTCCAGCTTTTCGTCCTTTCATCGCTTGAAGGATTTACATTTATGGAGCTCTTGCGATTGATCTTGTTCTTACTCTTCTTGTTACCGCTGGGTTTGTCGTTGGTTGCCTTTGAAGATGTTTTTAGAATGGCAGCGTTCTTGTTTTGACGATCGTTATGATGGAGTAAGGGTTTAGGGGGGCTGATGGGTTGCAGTGGAGAAGAGCCGGAAGAAACATGTGGGAGAGTTTTGCCAAATCTTCTAGGGTCTCTAATGATGGGATTATAACGATCAATAGCTCGCCCGCCGCCTAGGCGAATTGATGATGAGGATGATGATGAACCTTCATCCATGCTTAGGCAAATTGCAGTTGCAGCTTGAGATGCACAGAATATATCGGTTCCTTTCATCTTTTACAAAGCGAGAAATGATGGAGTTGAATCGATTATTGCTCTGGGAATCTGCATTTCAACTTTTAGAGGAGAGACAGAGTAGGCAAAGATGCTCGCTCCTCGTCTATGCACCTCTCCTGTCTTTGGATCAATGAATGACACGCATAATAGACAAAATACTTAATAAGAGAATTAATGTATAAGATTTTCTTAAATACACGGATGTAAAGGCTACCTTTCTATAAAACTAGTATCCGCTTGGTCTGGAAATTAAATTGAATAACAAAACTTGTACTATCGAAGGAGAGAGCCACTAAGAGAGAGAGGGAGAGACAAATGAGCTGGCAAATAATGGCAGTGTCAGTTCTTGTCCTTTGCTTTAGGTTTATAAGCTAATTAACCTTTTCAATGTCTTATATAACCATAAAAAAATGATGCAATCTTCAAAATTTCATATTCTATACAATTCCCATTTCGCATGGACAATGCTTTTTGTGTTGCCAAGAAATCTGAGGAATAGCAGAGATAGCTTCAGCTGAGTGGGGAAGACTGACTAAAGGTCGGTCCAATCTCACTGCATGAGGGGAGCTGTTTCCGCCAACCTAGGATGGATATACATATGTTTAATCAATCACATTGGCAGTTAATTTTAATTAAACCTAGTAAAAAATGAGGCAAAACTCGTTGAATTAGATACCCTGCAAGATTCAGTGACAATTCCCTGACAATGCGTTTGGCCTTGTTATAATTTTATGTATTAACAAAGAACTACTTCTGCTATTAATACATTCCCTACCAATCAAAATTTTCTTTTCACCTCTGGCCTCTCAATGCTGTTGCCTGTTTAATAATAATAATAATAATACACGCCCGCCACCGTAGCGTGGCCTGGCCTACAGATTTTATGGCTTATTAAATGACACTTTCAGACACAGCAACGGTTCAATATTGGAGAGAACACTCTGCCAATTTCACCAATGAAGAGATGAAGAACATTGCATTGGTTGTGCAGCTTAACTTCACACTTCAGAATTGAGAAGGGCCATCATCATGTTTGAATTGTCATTTGTCAATAAGACCAAAAACAGAACCCCTCGACTACAGTCAAAATTCGACCACGCTCACACTTCGTGGTACATACATGCGTAATTAGCTCGCTAAGAAACTGAATCAATACTGTGCTACCAAGATTTCGAGACTGTAAAAAAAGATATCCACAAATGTAAGTTATGAGATATTAAAATATCAGACTTCTTCCTACCCCAACATTAGCATTTACAAACCGTTGTTTTGGATGACAACTGGGTAGCCATTTAAAGAGTCTGCTAAATTTTTATTGCACCACCATAAATATAGATACTGCAGTCTTGCACGTGTTACACTGATGATTGTGATACGGTGGTTTACGTATTAAATACTCGTACTCCATAATTGGTATTAGCAGTAGTTGGGTACTTGCTATGAAGCCTTGATGGTCCTCACCAATCATCTGATTGCAATTATTTTTACGCAAATCTTTTTCATCTTTCAGTGGTCGTCCTACAAAGTTGAATCAAAGATTTCACTTTTAGTTAAGAATTGTAGACATTCTCGTCATAGTTTTTCTAAGTACGTAGTGGAGTAATTTTATTTTAAAATTTTTTTTTCTAAACTTTTTTATGCTCTCTACAAGGCAAAAACTTTCTATGAATCAGTAGATACACGCGATGTATAAGAGAGAAAAAGAAGTCGATAAAGATTTGTAATTGCCCAAATGTAACAGAATGTGTGAACTCATCAGAAGACACCAGAGATACTTCCTGGCTTGCTTTTTGGGTAATAGGGTGCAACAAAAATACCAGCACTGCAGCAAAGCAGAGTACAAGCACCACATTTCTTGTAGAATTGAATAATCGAGATTGCTATGGAAATTGAACGGAAGATATTATTGGAACATATGCGCGTTTGTTTATTTACGAGACTCAAACAATCTGGAATTTTCTATCTTTTCGTCTTTCCTGTGGATCAATCGTGAATGAGACTTTGCATGTCAATTACAAACCATGGCTCCGCCTCTAAAAGCATTTATCGGAATCAGATGCCTGGTTTTTTGCTTTACATCCTATTCCAATGTTCCCAATGCTTAGAAAAGAGTTGTATATATGCATCCTCTTTACACCATTGCTGTTGCAATTAGCTTTTTTCTCCTTTTCTTCACAATTCTTGTGCCTGTAACTTTATGGTTTCTTTTGGAGATATTTTATATGGGATCGGTAATTGTTCGGGTCACATTTTTTTTTATTTCTATTTCGATCTTTATTTGAGCTTTGTCCTTCAAGAAAATGGATCCGGTGCTCATCTTTTCACTTGTGCACTATAAAGTTGATTCACTTTAGAAATTACTTGTGAAAACAAAGTCTACATCTCTTGCAACTTATTTCTTGTTTCCCTCGTGTATTTCCTATTTTCATAGCTTACAACAAAATCGTACCAAGAGAATTTTGTGGTCGTGCCTATGGAAAGAGAGACCAGGAACAAGCAAATAAATTAACCAGCAGAAGAGAGGAGAGGAAAAGAAAGGAAGATTTATGAGTGTTGAGTCTTTGGAAGAAAAGGAGAGCCCACTATTAAGAGCTGTTAGAAAAGATCTGTTGGAACATTTTAAATAGAATTAATCCCTTAGGCATTTAATGAAATAAATTCGTGGACCATTTAATAAAATAATTCCACACTAGTTTGGACTGAATTGGCTCAAATCAACTCTCTCTTGTGTGTGCGAGCTCACACCGTATTTTAGTTCTTTCTAAGCTTATTAATAAACAAAATAATATAAATAAAAGACTTTTGCTTTTCCAATGTGGGACAAAAGCTTTTGAAATATACTCTATTTCACAACAAATTTGACAGCCATCTTTTTTCTTCGCAACAAGAAAATGCTGTGGTATTGAAGAGTCAAATAAAAACTAAATTTTGTGAATTAGTAATAAGGTTGAATTTGATGACACCGAGTGCATTAAATTAGCATTCAAATTAAAACCCCCAGCCACTACAAACAATATATAGATAGCTTTATAGAAGCTTCCTCCATTCTTTTTTTTTTGGTTTTAAATTGAGCATAAGGGAAGGGAGGGTTGGGGCTTACCCATCTTTATCCATTTCAGGAGATCTAATAAATTATTTCTAAGTCGAATATTCCCAATAACAGTGAATTGTGGAATTCAATGGCATCTGGATACCAAATAAAACTTTTTAAATATTCTTGAAGTTACTTTCTAATAATGTGTAATTAACACAAGTGCGCAAAATACATAAGCTCTGTTAAAAATCAAAATTTTCTATTCCAAAGAATACAGACAGCTGCCTACAGATGGAAAACAAAATCGGCCAACAGATGGATAACCAAAAATTCTGTATACAGCGGCTGTTTCTTTCTTTTCTAGAGCAAAAAAGGTGAAGATTTAGGCATGATGAATCACTTGAAGGAACAAACAACATACACAACATGCTTTCCTCGCTATACATGCTAGTTGTGATGTTCTTATTTGTTCCCTTTCCCTTCATCTTCATTCAAGATGCGATTCCGAAAATCAGTCACCATCTTAGGCAGCCCTTCCCGCAGGGATATTTTTGGCTCCCAGTTCAGAAGTTCCTTTGCTTTGCTAATATCAGGCTTTCTTTTATGAGGATCATCAGCTGTGTTAGGTTTAAATGCGATGCTCGCACTGGAATCAATAGTTTCTTTGACCACCTGTATTCAGGGAAAAAAGCAAATTGAACAATTAAACGGGATATAGTAATAAATCAAAAGTCGCATCAGTAAGGTCAAATAATAGCATGTCAGTAAAAATTACTGAATGACAAACCTGTGCGAGCTCTAACATAGTGAATTCTCCTGGGTTACCCAAGTTGAAAGGCCCCACATGCTCAGTTTCCATCAATGCCATTAATCCATCAACCTGAGACATGAAAATTTTAGAACTTTATCATGCCCGGTTAAAATTTGTCACCATTTTTTCTGCTTTATTTTTTTCACAGATACACACAAGTAACCAGTTGTGTAAAATAAGTAGGATGCTCAACGAAACATGCACGGTAATGATCGCCATGGAACTTCATTAAACAGCAACAATGAATTACGGCATCATCCACAGACAGTTACACAAACATACAGACAGAATCTAATCTAATCTAAATCACATTACTTTTGGTCCTCGTGCAAGAGTGTCTACGGAAACAGAAGCTATCAAAAACTATAAGCATAAGAACAAAACAAGTCAAACAATATTTGCAGATATGGTAACAAGTCCAAAAAATGACAAGATGACATACCAAGTCAGATACGTATTGGAAGCTTCGCGTTTGCTTCCCATCACCATATACTGTCAGTGGTTGTTTACGAATGGCCTAAGAATATAGCAATAACAATGAGAAAAACTATCGACGAAAGTATAAAATGCATATCCCTAACAGCATGATATGCAAGTGCAAGACCTTTGGAATCAATACTCAACCACAAGAATATACCTGTGCAACAAAATTGCTGACAACCCGTCCATCATCTAGACACATACGAGGCCCATAAGTATTGAAGATACGTGCAATACGCACCTGCATGATTCAATCAACACAATCATACATCTTGTGAGTTCGTGCACTGTTGGGGAATTCAGGTATAAACTTCTTCAAAAACAAAGATCTAGACTATGTTTTTGTCACTTACCAAGCTGCAGGCTGGTTACATAAATATAAAATTGGTATACAGTGTTAAAACCAATCTCAGAAGAGAAGACATGGAATTATCAAGCAAAAAGAAAGAGAAAATTACCCAGCAAAGAGAAAGGGGAAAAGAATCCCAAATGTCCACACATATTACGCACGAAAATTGAAAGGGGAAGAAAAGGAATGCATATGCTTACGAGTAAAGACTTCTATACTGAAGAAAACATGATGCTTCAAAAACTCCAAGCATTATACTGATTAAATGACAAACCACTTGGACAGACAAAGTAATAGCTTCACAAATAAAAGCTCGTTCATTTCCAGCTAACTGCTCCAAGATCATTTTCTTCCATATTTGTTTATTTTTGAAGTTGGATTCATGGTTAATGATGCAACGCACTTTTAATAAAGCAGTTAAATTAACAAATGAAGTTCATCCTTTTCCTATCTTTCCATGAATTTTGAATCTGTGACTGCACATAGAGCAATATCCTTCAGAAATGCACAATTAACTCTCAATCAGTTGATCAGGAATGCAGATTTCCTACTACGAAGCTTATTTGTCAATCATCACTGTAACCAGCGAACAGGTTAAAAAAGTTTCCCAGCCATTATATTGTATTCACGCAGTGGAAAGATGACACATGTCAAAACCATTTGAAGTGTTGAAAATATTTACTTTGAATAGCTACAGAGCATTACATCATTGAACGCATAATATCAAAAGAATTAACAACAAACACCATGAGTTCAATTGATTATAGACAAGTGGAGCAACAAAAGAAAAGAAGAAGTAACCACAAATCTGTACCTAAATTTCAGGAAACAGGGTACAAATATAAGAAAATCAACTATCTAATTTGTATAGAAATTAAACAAGGGTGCACTGAAACTTTATATTGATAAACACCTCAACCCCATCACCACGGTGATAATCCATAGTCAAGGTTTCAGCAGTTCGTTTCCCTTCATCATAACAGCTTCGAACACCTGAACATTGCGAAGAAATCATCAGCTTCAAAACAACAACCAAAAAACCAGAAACATAGAAATTTTTATTAAATTTGCTTGCCTATTGGATTCACATGTCCCCAATATGTCTCTTTTTGTGGGTGCTCGAGAGGATCTCCATAAACTTCACTTGTGCTTGTTAGCAGAAACCTAGCACCAATTCTCTTGGCAAGGCCCAACATATTAAGTGTGCCCATCACATTTGTCTTGTAATGAGAAGTTAAGGATCTCAAACCGATCCAAACTAAACAAAAGATAGTTTCTTTACAAAAATTCAAAAAACGACAAAAAAATCAGAGCCAAAAAGCACCAGGAAAGAGTTATGGCAAAAACAATAATAATTGATTAATTTCACAACCATCAAAATACTCACAGAGAAAATACGATAAGTAACATATCATCATCAACTAACAAGCGCCAACAATAGCATTACTAAACAAACTATAAGCGCAGACATTCAATCCACAACGTGACAATAGTAGTTATGCATTATACATAATCCTGCATGTATGTATGTATAAGAACAAAAAAAGCATATTAAGATTGAGGAGCTGCCAAAATGCTTGAAATATAGAAAAGGATATGATAGTTTTGACAGGATTATACTTGTAATGAACAGGGGAGGCAGGGCAAGCCAAATGGTAGATCTGATCGACCTCCAATAAAATGGGCTCAACAACATCATGCCTAATCAGCTCAAACCTATGATTCCCGAAATGATGCATCACATTTTCTCTCCTCCCAGTAAAGAAATTATCAATCACAATAACATCATCCCCTCTAGCTATCAACTTATCCACCAAATGACTCCCTACGAACCCGGCCCCGCCGGTAACCACTACCCTCGTCCTTCTCCTCCCTATCCCTACCGGCACTCTCCCAGTTCCCCTTTTATTATTGTTCTGATTGTCCACAAAGTTTCTGTTTTTTACCGCAGGGGCGGTGAAGGATACGGATGTAGAATCAGAAAATGATGACGACCGAGTAGTAGTAACAGTAGTATCTACAGAATCATGAATTATAGGGAGCTGTGATCCGGGATTGAGGAGAGAGAGGCTGGGTTGGAGGATGAAAAATGTGGAGCCAATGAGAATACCAACGAGAACGAAGAGTAGTCTTTGTTCTTTGAGGAGGTAAGTGAGAGATCTGGGAAGAGATCTATGGTGCTTGAGGGATTTGGGAGAATAAGGGGGAGTTTGTCCAGTGGGCATCTCCTCATCTCGCCTGTGATTCGCGTTTGATGATTGCTTGTGTAATTGTTTCATGGCAGCTCCCCGCCCCCTGTTTTTTTTTTCACCTTCTTTCCTATATATTCAAACCTTGATAATTATCCAATACCAGTTCTTGGATGGTTGGACTTTTTTAAGGCAAGAAACTGGAATTTCAGGAAATGTGGAGATGATATAATCAAATTGATGGGAATTTGTAACTGTAATTAGTGTGTGCAGTGCGTGTGATTTTTTTAGGAAGATTTGCTAGTGTCTGTTTTGGTGCAAGAAAGGAAAAGAGGGTGAAGTGAAATTTGTTCGTTTGTTGGCTGCTATAATTGTTAGAAATAGAATAAATGCTTTTCTATTTTTGTACTGTCATGGATAACATTAGCTCTTGGGTTTGATGTCCATTAGCCGTAGGCCCATTGTGTTGCTAAAAAATGGGATGGGCTTCTGTTCCAGGACGAGCTTTAACTATGGGCCTGTCCCTCAATAATAACATGGTCGTATCACCGAGAGATGAATTTTCTTACCCACTATAACACGTGTCGGTGCAATAAACATTAGCTGTTTTAATCAATCATGTTATTATGAGATGTTTTGGTTCTTTTTCAAAATTGATGGGGAGCTCCAAACCAACTTAACGAAAGCAAAATGCAGTAAATAAGTTGTTTTTCTCTTCAATTTTCCGAAGAAGTTGAGAATTTCATTTTTCTATCAGAAAAAAACATCGCATATTTTTCTATCGTAGTCTTGGGAAAAAGAATGCCCTTTGCCGGTATTACAAGTCCCATAAGGAAGGATGTAAAATGACGTTGTCTGGCGGAGGAGGAGGAGGAACACAAACAGTGGAACAAAATAGCGACCACAGTGGGAGTCGAACCCACGACCTTCTGATCCGAAGTCAGACGCGCTAATCCACTGCGCTATGCGGTCTTGACAATGAAGGAGCCCAATTAAATTAGGAAATCAAATAAGTATTTTGTTAATTCCTCCTATATTTCCGAATATAGAATCTGCTTTTTCTTTGTTGTCGGCTTTTCAACTTGAATAAAAAAAATTATTGCACGCAAAGCAATATATAACTCCTAATAATAAACAAAACTATATTTTGAACAACTTCATTACATTTTTCACACTAAATTTTAAGCAGAAAATATTTGGTTGGTACAAAATGCACCGCAATATTTGATACTCTAAGTTGTTTCCAACAAAAACATGAAAATAAAATGCAAAATTCATCATTTAATTATTATTCTTCTTTTGAAAAATTGCATGAATTACCGTATTGGTCATGCTGTATGATTCCTTCCGGGGTTAGTACGACATGTAATTTTCTTTTTGCTATTCGCTTGATGACAAAGGGGGAACTCGGAAGGATCTTAAATTTTATGAAAGGAACTTCAAATTAAGTCAAGAATATTAATATGTATTCTCATGCCAATAATAATAATATTTTAAGGTGCCCACCCACCATGACTGATTTTTCTGCTCTCCGTACAAAACTATCAAATTAGAGGGATCATGGAAGATGGACCATGCTTCAAAGAAACTAGATTCTCCATTGTTAATATGCCAATGTTCTAGATCTTTGATTATTATTAGTTATTTAAGCACATTCCATGTGTGTGTCTAATTAACAAATATATTTCATCAAAGTTAAACTTTGTTGTACTAAATTATTTAGTAAGACAACATTTTATTGAGAATTATTAGAAGGGAGGAATCAAAGGATTATGGATAGGGGTGGGCAAAAACAATCATAAACTGCAAAAATCAGTCTATTCCGAACCAAAAATTAAAGGTGACCAAACTAATTTCTAAAAATGATTAGGTTAACTAATCCTTATTTATAAAAGCGATTTATATTCCAAAAATTAATCTTTAAAAACCACAAGCAATCGAACCAATCTATATATAGTCTTATAGGAAAATATATGTGAATATTATAGAGGACTTGAAGAATAATAAGTCATTTCATTTTCAAGTATAAGATAACTCAAAAACTTAAAAATTATATTTGATTTTTCTGATTTGTATATTATCCCTTGGTTTTATACTCTGATTATCATACGTATTCTTGATGCAAACTAAAAGATAACTTTTATATGACTTAAATGTGGAATATGGAAGATGACACAAATATTTTTCTTGCTTGTATTGTGAAAATTTTAATTTGTAATTTTTTTATTTTTAAAAAAAGTGGATACAAGAGTTTCAAGTTTTAATTTTATTGGTTTTTTTTTTTTGCAAAGTAATTAAAATTGCATAAGTAGTTTTTTTTTTATAATTTGAACAAGTATTTATATTGTAATATTTTTATTTATTTTATCAAATTAATCTAATAATATGTGGTTCTGGTTACCTGCGGTACCTAATCCTTTTTAATCGGGTAACTGATTATGCAGTTAACCGAATAATGAGAGTCGGATATGGTTAGCAAATTAGGCGAACCGGTACAATTGGTTTCGCTTAGGATATTAGGTGTATAAACGAGTTAACTGGTCCATATCCATCCCTAATCATGGTAATAAATGGTTTTAAAACTACATGTTAAAAGTTAATTTTGACAAAATATAAAATGACAAAAAAAGTAACACCAAAAACATAGCTTATACTGGACACTTATACCGGTCCATGTCTAAGATTTCAGCTTGAGAGATTTTGATGTAATATGATAGTAATAAATATAACTTGAGATTGAAGTTTTAGCACAAAAACGGGTGAATTTCCACTGGGGTGAAAATGACAATTAAGAAAGTCTTCAGCCTTCGGGTGGAAAGATTAGGGGATCACGTAAGGAGTTTGTCATTGGGATGGGACTTGCAACCCACTACGTATTTCTTATTATCACTTTGTACATATGTTCCTGTAAATATCTTATTTAGTTTATATTTATACTGACTACATTACAAATATTGACAATTAATATTTTTTTAGAAGATTTCTCTCAATCATCCACTACACTAATTTTCTGAGGTAATATTAATTGTTCTGGTTTTTTTTAAAAAAAATTAAAAATATATTTTAAAGATTCATACGGATATTTAGAATTAACTCCGGTACATTTTCAACCAAAACCTTCACAATAAGTATCCACAAATTGCATGACTCTAGATGTCCAATGCTTCATTGCTCAATTGCGAAACAATTTCTTCGGTCACATTCCATCACAGACGTCAAACTTGGAGAAAGAAATAGGATAGGAACTTTTGGCTCTTTGTGATTATTTTCTGAGGTGTTTTTAAGAAAATATTATTATAGTAATTTTAAAAAAAAAATTCAATAAATGTGTTTTTGAAATAAAAATTAGTTGAAAAATGTGTATGAAGTTTTTAGAAAATATGTTTTCACAAAACAAAACCAAACAAACGGATAATTTTTGCAAAAATTTGCGAATTAACGTCCACTTGTGACGCTACTCAATAGGTATGCCATGAATATAAATATTATATTTTGTCAAGTTATATCAAGTTAATTATAAATTTTATTATGAAAATAAAACTAATAAGTTATGATAGCGAACTACAAAGACTTTTTATTCCTTAATTAGAAGGTTTAAGAACTTGAATCAAACATGGCTGCTTTGGAAAATTTGAAAAGGCTCAAACCGAGTAATTTGGCCAAGATTGGTGATGCAAAACATTTGTATGATGATAAAGCAACACAGAGCAATTGTCAGCACCACGTGTATACACGTTTATGAAATTATACAAATGGAATATGCTAGTATAGATATTTTGTTTGATGATATAAGTCACTTGACAGCATCACGCGAAATAAATAAAAAAAAAAAATCTTTAGAAGATTGGATAGCTGGGAATTTTCTATCCACCTCAAAATCCATTTTAAGAAGAAAAGTTTAACAGTCATTTACAACAAATACTGACTTGATGAGGGTTAATGACTATTAACTATTATTTCAGCAGTATTAATTTCTACCGTAGAAAATTTAATTTCTTATGGCGTATGACTTTTACGAGGAGTCATTCCTGCATTTATAATTTGCACGTGACGTTACCATTTATGTCAACAATGTAGGTAAAGTTCCCACTGCTTGCTTGACACGCAAGTAATTATGAGATCTCTTAATTGAATACGGCGTTGAAAATATATGATGTTTTGGTTATTTGAATCTCTTAATTACCTGCTGTGATGTGCAATAAGGGTTGAAAACTGACAACTAAACAACGAGCAAAGAGCAAAGAGCACAACTAGAAAATTTTAAAACAATAGAAAAACAAAGGGAAAAAAAAAAGAGCAACAAAAATAAAAGTTCTTTTCCATTGTTCTATGAACCCCATATCCACGTGTGTAATTGAACTGAGAAAAAGAAGATAGCTTATTTGGAATAACTATTAGGTAGCTAGCAATATTAGCAATTTACTTTTGGTTATTGACATCCTATTTTTATATTCATATTGAAAAATAACAAATTAGAATAAACTGTCAATATCATCGCCCGACGAGGTAAATAAGCGACAATGGACGCCCGGAAGCTAACGAGAATTGCACGAGTATAAGGCGAGGGTTTAGCGTTCCGTTTGTTTGATGAAGCGGAAACAAAAACCCTAATCAGGTGATCTCGACAGCTAAACAGGATAAAACCCGACAAATTGCTCCGCGTCCGAAAAATATTCGGGCTCCGAAAGAGGGAAAGAGAAAGATATTAGCCCATAACTATTTAACAGCCATCGTATACCTTTATTAGGAAACAAATTTTATCTTCCACCCATTTGACAATTCATATGAAATTTTGCATATGGGGCACTAGAATATATCGCTTATCGAAGTATAATAACTTTTAATTTTTATCAAACGTAAAATTTTGTAATAATTTTTTTTAATAATAATAATGAACTAACTTACTTTAATGCTAAATTATTTTATCTGAAACTCAGTTGGCTTTTTTAACTTATCTATTCAACATATTTAATTTTATTGAGTTTTAGATTAACCAATTATTTAAAATTTACTAAGTTTATATTTTAACTAGCATATGACCAATATAGACAATATATCACCACACATATTGTTAAGGCATTCCAATGTTTGTATAAAATTATTCAAGTAACGAAGATCGTCAAATATGTATATGCGTGTGTTGAGCTATTTTTATTTCCTAAAAAATATGGTTGATGAGATTGGCAACTCTTTTCACAATGATTTTTACTCTCAATAAGTGTTATATTGAAAAAAATAACTCATACGTGACTCCAAATTGAACACCTACCAAGCATACAAATTGAACACCTCTTAACCCTAAAAAATTGTGAGACTATGTCAAAACCGACGGTACCAATTTGTGATAACGGTAAATTTTATTACGTGAATGATAAATTTGATCATAAAAAAACTAAATCACAAAATGCCTTCTCTGTAATATTGCATGAGTAGGAAATTGCCTTGTGTATCTAAGAAACACACAAATTACCCCTTTGGATTGATAAAAGACATTTATGTCATTTAATACATAACGTTTTGACAATTTTCTCTTTTTCATGTCAAAATCTAAAATTTTTATTTCAAATTTACTCATGAGCAGGTAGAATAAAATGATAAAAGAGATGAGAAGTCTTAAACACAATAACTAAAAAAAAAAAAAAGATTGGGGAAAAATAGAGCAATATCTTTGTCTGAAACTTTCATGAATTGCGTGAAAATGAAACGACAAATTTAAATCAAAATGCATGACAAAGAGGCTAAGATCTATTGAGAATATTTGGCTGCTAGTTATCATGTTAGACATATATGAAATCTATGATGAAAATTTTACAATTTTAGAGTTATGATTTTGGTTTTTTTGGTATAAGAGTGCAATAGTAATATTGGCATGGAGTAATGGTCTTATTTTATTTCTGTACAGCAAATCAACAAGAACATCAATAATTAAAAAATTATAAGGGTAAATTTGTCCTCTAAATTTTTGTACCTAAACTTTAGGGGCAAAGTCATTAATCCAAAGGCGAAGTGTACATAATAGGGTAATTTGTGTATTGCCTAATCACAATGGGTAATTTGTTACTAATTTAATATTACAAGGGACATTTTGGAATTAAGCTTTATAAAAATGATATTAAATTACATTAATTACCGCAACACTGTCCACTAATTTAACCGTGAAAAATAATTAGGTGACAACAACACAGTACTGGGTGATATGTGGGAAACGAGAACCAAAACACAGACTACATAGCTCAAAAACTAGTGAGCTTATGTCCGATCACCCATAAATAGCGTTAGTTTCACTGCCAGATTGCTTCGCAGCCAACTACGACGGCTTCAAAATTTTTTTCAAAAATAACATGGGACAACAAATTAATAGGAGTCAAGTTCACTCACTGTCAGCCCCGCGGGGAAGCTCAACTAGTCCATGAAGGAGTAGTTACCCGGCTGGCTCAGGTTTGAATCCTCGTCATTGGAATTCTTTGGGCATCTGTGAGGCCCGTTCTGCTTAGGATATTGTGCAATAGTTGATTTAAAACTAGATGCCACAGTGTTACCATAGTGTTGACAAAAAAAACAAAAAAAAAGTTCACTCACTATCAGTTGAAGTCAAAGTCAATCATGCACTTTACTAAAAGAAACAAGGTTAAATTTCGAAGCCAATTGCGACCTCCGAGAATTCATGACTCAGAAGAAGTTGTTGGTGGCCGGTTAACTGTATTGTTAGTGTTTTCTTAATAGTAATACTCCTTGTATTGAAGGTGTCATATTTAATTTTTTTATGATCTCTCAAAATATGTCAAGTAAGAAAAAATTTAACATTTTTTTTAGATTTGTATTCATTATTATCTCTTAATTCCACTACATGTCGAATAGCACACGCAATTCAAATTTCAAATATTAGAGTACAAACATACAAAAAAAAAAAAAAAAACTAACTGCCACTAATTAATTCGATATTTTTAAATAGTCTAATTCTTGATAAACTGAAAGTTTGATTTTTAATTTGCTTTTTCTTAACTATCTTTTTTTATTATTTATAAATCCTACACTAGTTACGATAGGGGTGAGATATTGGTATTGATGAGATTCGAACCCTAACCTTTAGAATAAAATGATAAAATTCTAATCACTTCGACCGTCTACTCATTTCATTATATTCTGATCCAATAAAGTTACGAATTCTGACTTTGGTATCAAAGTACTTTACGTCTACTTATTCAATAACGTGGAACTTGCTGGCCCGAAGTCCGCCGAAGGCGTTCCCGATTCATTTTGTCGGCTGGTAGTAGGTACGAGGATTTATTAAAAGAGACCTTTTTCTGAAAAATGATTTTGATAGTTTCTAAAAAGTACGGTAATGATATGTTGCTTGAGAACCGGACACTTAACCAGGGAACAAGATTCCTGATTATTGAACCCTAGAAATTTTACGCGTCAAACGGCATATGTTAAATAAGAGCAAATTATGGAATTATAATATTAGGAAAAAGGCATAATTAAAGAATTAATAATAGATAAGCTATTCAACATGTTGAATTAAATACTTAAAAATAACTTAATTAAAAACTTAGTCTATCTGATCTTTTTCAATATACATGGGAAAGAGATAGCAGGGTTCAACAAATTTTAGAATTACAATATTAGGAAAAAGTTGAATAGGTGCTTTTAAAAAAGTAGACATAAATAGCTGTTCAACACATGTTGAATTCAATGCTTAATCAATCCCAAATTCTCTTTCTTGATGCATGGAGAGGAGATGCCATGGTTTGGAACCTTCACTAAGCAGCAATGCGTGCTATCTTCTTCGTCTTCATACAGGGGGAGGGAATAGCATAATTTGAACCCTACACCTGGAACTAAGCAATAAGATACATGCTACCACGTTGACCTTTTAGCCAGTGGCTTTCGTTTGGAATCCTGAAAATATAAACTTTTCCGGCTGCCGGCTGTCACCGGTGGATTGGTGAAACTCATTAGGTAAAAATAATGGAGAAAAGGTGCAGCACCGTGTACCTTGCATTTGAAAAACAAGAATACATACAAAATAGTATTAAGAAACTAAACTAAATTATAGGCAGTTAGGCAGAAGTGCATCTAAAATATCTTAGCATATACGCCTTTTTTTTTTTTTTGTTTTATTGTTGCTATTGGACTAAATCTGGACCATTTATCAAATTCTTAATATTATCGTTGAACCAAATTGAATATTTTTTTTTGTCGGTCCAAATAAGTACTTCAAATTAGATTAATTTTCTTTTTTAGTTTTAAATGCTATAAGACTGCATTATATATCAGTCGAATCATGACAACAAAAGGGAAGGGAAGCTCCTGCATTATATAGGACTTGTAGAAGGATGTAGAAGATAAAAAGAAAAACCACGGCCAAGGACATCGCTGGAAAAAAAGAAAAAAAAAATTGTTTTCAGAACCATTTATTGTTCTGTGGTTCAATTTTTATCGTCCATAAATTTTGTTGTCGACTCCTTCAACAAATTATCGAGTAGCCTAATAAGATGGCAGCAAGAAAAGACATAAATATAAAACATTAAGAAACAGATTGCAATATAAAATTCCTTTCCCTAACCCCAATACTATTTGGACATATATAGTTGCATGCAATTCTCTTGTAATTCTCAAATTGCAGTTGCTTCCGTTGTATAACATGACAAGATCATTTATAAGTGTGACAATTGAAGAAATTTAGTATGATATATGTTAGTGATTAGTATTCTTCGCAATTTCTAAATATCAAACTCCATTTTTCATTTGTTTGGCGATACACTGTTAAAATTCACATTGAATGAAATGAAGTTAATCACTTAGAAATTTTCTCAACACAGATTTTCAAAATTTGACTTCTGAAAATTACATAATGCTATTTCAAACTTTGCACAAACTATTTCAAAATTTCAATCTTTTTTTCTTGTACAAGCAATATAGTCTTCAATCTCACCCAAAAAGAACTATTTAATTTTGCAAAAATTACCTCTAACAGACTCTTGGATGTTGGCAACGACCAAATTGTAAACAGAACTTATTCGAGTTATTGATCCAGCTTCATGAAGGATAAAGGTGGGAACACAAGCAACCCAGCAATTGTCCAAGAAAGCACACGAGTAAGAAAAATATTCCCAAGACTTTAGCCGTAATAATTTTTCTTATACGATTAATTGGTTGTTACGACAAGCATCCTCAGTACGTACGGTTGCAACTGGCAAGCAAATTGCAACATGTTAACGGACTTAGTCAACTTTGGGACTCCACCAAGAAAAATTAAAAAAAGCAAAGACCAAAAAAGTAAACCCACCTCAGTCGTTGGAACGAGGCTAGTCTCTTGCTCCGGACGAGGTGTCAAATGATACTATATTCTTAATATATCATTTATTTAAATAATTTTTATAAATAGACTGTTCGATTAATGATTTGTAAAAATTTACATTAAGTGGAGGAAATCTTATTTAAAAAGTATAAAGATTAGGCTCCTACTCTAACAAAAACGGACTAAGAGGGTCAGCTACTCAGCTAATTTTCATAATTAAATACCATTACCGTATAGGTAAATCTCGTTGTGAAAGACCTATTTCTAGATAATTCATGGGTGGAGCCAAAAAGGATGAATTATACAAGTTATCAATAATGTTGATTAAATGAAGTAAAAGCTTCGGTGTATAAAGAAGATCTCACCATTTAAGAAGTTACCATAGAAACGAAGGAACCCACAATTTCTTTATCCATTTATATTTTTGATTTTACACTTATAGCAGAATACAATTTATTATTTCAGTTCTTATTTCGCCTAACAACTAAAAAAAAGAAAAAATCGTGGTCGGGAAGGTTACAGCAGCCAAAGCCATTGAAATTTTTATTTTATATATTGGAAAAATCCGTTTTGTTATTAATAGATTAGGAAAGGGTTTTTAACTATTGGTAAGGCAGTCATACTTCCTTCACCTAAACTCGAACTTAATTTAGCGACTCTTTCCAAAAGGTGTGAATATAAATAAAAAATATTCTCCGGATAAGCTTCGCGTCCAGGTGATCTTTGTAATAGAAGAGACATTTGATTTACCATATAATATATTTTTTAAAATATAAATAAAAAATATTAATAAATCACCCGAAATAAAATTTATTCGAACCGTTTTTATCTGTGATTAAGTAATAGTTGAAATTCTTTATCAGCATGTTGCCAGCCCCAAATTAGTGAAAAAAAAAAGTAAAATAAGTTAGTGCCATTTATCTGATTAAATGGCTTGCTCCCCAATATAAAATCCAAACCCAGCCACGCCTCCTTCCATTCAACTTCAACCATGTTTACAGTTCAGTAAATTAACCAAACAAAAGCCAAATAGGTAGACAAACAGACTCAAGAAGAGGAGGTGAAAGCTTGCTTCTTTCTCTCTTCATCTTTTCTCTTGAAGAGAACCTTGAGAATTGCTGCTGTGACTTCGAAACACAATCGAAGAAAAAGAAAAGCGATATGCTGAGTAAAGGAATGAGAAATCTGTGCTTTTCTCCAAAAGCTTCATCCTATTCTTCCACAGCAAACTTATCGTCTTCTCCTAGTCAATTTGGCTTTTCGCCGTCACGGCCAAGTTTTTCCGAGTCTGTGATGGTCCGAACAATTGCATTAGCCGGACCAATGATCACGAAATGGAACCTGGACACCAACATCTCACTTTTCCACGAGAATCATGGACGTGGCGAAGCAAAAGACTTCGTCAAGTGCGTCAACAATTTACAGAAAGCCATGCGGCTCCTCGTCACCCAAAACCCTACCTCTGAAAAACTCGTCCTTGCTCAAAACCTCATGCAAATTGCCATGAAACGACTCCAGAAAGAGTTCTACCATATTCTATCCACGAACCGTGCTCATTTAGATCCTGAATCGCTCTCCACCCGCTCCTCCCTCGCCTCGATTCACTCGTCGAGTTCTTCCTATTACGACGACAACGACGAGGATATTGATGAGGTGCGCGCAGCTGGTGATTCCATCGCCCAGGTTGAAGACTTATCAAGTTTATCCATGGCAGATTTGCAAATAATAGCCGAGTGCATGATTTCATGTGGGTATGCTAAAGAATGTGTGAAAATGTACAAAGTTATCCGGAAATCGGTCATTGATGAAGGTATATTCAGTCTTGGAGTTGAAAAGTTGAGTTCCTCCCGCGTTCGTAAGATGGATTGGGAGGTTTTGGATAGGAGAATCAAGAATTGGCTTGATGCTGTGAAAATTGCGGCAAAGAACTTGTTCAATGGAGAAAGAATTCTCTCCGACCACGTCTTTGCAGTCTCTGAATCCATTAGAGAGTCATGCTTTGCCGACATTTCAAAAGAAGGAGCCACGATTCTCTATGGATTCCCTGAAAATGTAGTTAGAGATAGCAAGAAGTCGCCGGAGAAAGTGTTTCGCATGCTCGATATGTACACCGTCATTGCTAGTCACTTGCCAGAGATCGAGTCCATCTTCTCCTCTGAATCAACCTTAATCGTCCGATCTCAGGTGGCCAAATCGCTGTTAAAAATCCGCGAAGACTTACGGACGACTTTGACGGAATTCGAATCAGTGATCCAGAAGGAGAATTCAATAACAACCGTCGCCGGCGGCGGTGTCCATCAGCTGACGATTGACTCGATGAATTTCCTCACACTCCTTGCGGATTACAGCAATGTACTTTCCAATATCTTAGCCGATTCTCCGCCTCCTGGGCCAACGACCTCGCGGCATTTGTACTCTGATCCATCCCACTCCGAAGAATCTCCGGCCTCTACAATGTCTCGCCGATTTGATAGGCTCCTCCACTTACTCATGGCAAAACTCGACGGCAAGGCGAAGCTGCACAAAGATGCATCCCTTTCTTACCTCTTCCTAGCCAACAATCTCCAATACATAGTCGTCGAGGTCCGTGCATCGAACCTGAAATATCTCCTCGGCGACGATTGGTTGTCAAAGCAAGAAGTCAACGTCAAACAGTTTGCGGCAAATTACGAACGGCACGCTTGGAGCCCTGTCATTAAGTCACTGCCGGAGGATCCAGCTGTGGTCTTGTCTCCTGAGGAAGCCAAGGAATGTTTCAAGAAATTCAATGCGTCGTTTGAGCAGGCGCACCGTAAGCAGTCTGAATGCGTTATACCAGACAGTAATCTCCGGAAAAATATAAAGGTCAATGTAGCGAGGAAAATATTGGGAGTGTATGGGGAATTTCACAATAAGCATAGGGCTACAATGGGTACTGGGAGGATTTTCGGATTCGTGGTCATATTTACACCTGAGGATGTGAAACGTCATCTTTCCAACTTGTTTTTCAGCTAGAACGGCTTAGGACGAAGTATTAAATGCCCCAATGTCCAGGGATACACTAGATTTAATAATTTATCGTCACGTGGTGAAAATAAATTATATTTTATAATAATTGATTATGTATAATTGATTCTAGTGTATCACATAATATGCACCTTATTTGGGTTCCATCTTTGTTTGAATAAAAAGCTTCTATCATTCTGCCAAGTGTCCATAATTAATTTCTTCTCAGATGGGGTGTGGAGTTTCACAATTTGATCATTTGCCATTTTCTATGAGTTGGGACGATGTAACTATCTAGCATCGTAAAGTATTACTATTTCCCCCAGATGCACCTCATTTTTTATGCTTTTTGAATTCAAATTTGGTCCAATTGACACGCATCTCAATTGTCTATTTTGTCACATTAAATCATAGTCATTAACTTGTGGGACTCCAAATCCTCTTGCGTGGTAAGTCTTGTCTATGCGTGTAAAGCCTCTAACTGCAAATATTCTTTCTCATTTCGTATGGCTAGCTTGCTTGGATCGTTTTTACCACCTACATATCCCCTCAAAATAATGCCACATTGAGATCTCCAAACTCCGTCTACAAGACACCAATAAAAGGGCAAAGAAAGTAAAGCCCCAGCAAAGAGATTTGGCGGATAAAACACTTCTAAATAGATTGGGTGAAAGACGCAAATAGATTTGATCACTAGAACGGCATGAAATGTGCTTGCATATTGACGAAAGATTTTTATTTTGATTCGAAAAATAGTGAACGATTTTGATTTTCAGCAACAAATCAATTTATCTTAATTTATAATTTTTTTTTATTTTTTTTATATCTCGTAAATGTCTTTTATCTTAACATTTGTGAATAGTGATTTTTTTTTTTTAACCACCAGCAGATGTAATAGTTAAGTTTGTTATGTTTTATAGTTAAAGATAAAATTGGGTTGTCAATTCCAAGAGCCAAGCCATGAATTCCACATTGCAAACAAGAAAAATAAGCCATCCCGTGAGAAGACTTATTTGGGGAAACGTGGCAGAATAAGGTTGATGGGGCTTGATTGGGACTTCTACCTCGGGCGAGGATCTAAACTCAAATCTGATTATGTGACCTAGGGTATCGATTATCTGTTAGGATTGATACTTTCTAGAAATTACTTGCGTGTAATCATCAGAAGTTTAGTGTAATTTGGACCTAAAATTCAGTCCAAACTATAATTAATTAAATCTCATACGATAAAATGAATGGTTGTTAGTTTATTTTGTGCTGTATTTTAGTTACCATTATTAATTAAGTTGTCAATAGTAGGAAACTAGATTTTGAGTATTGAGAAACTAGATTATTAATTCGAATCTGCTAGGAACCGATTTGATGATGGAAACTGTCCCGTAGAGTTTGCAATGTATATTGTAATAGTTCAAATATTTCGTCTAATTTTTATGTTTAATTGCGTATAATATAAAATTATGTCGTATCACCAAATAATACGACGTAGTTTTACTTAGTTTTATATTGATATAACGTAATATTATATTAAACACAATTAGATAAAAATAAACAAAAAATTTGAATGATCTCATAATGACTATTGAATTTGAAAACACCAGTGTTGGGTCGAGGAAATTTAGTCATTTATTTAACCCTCTCTTAGACATGACAATCAAGATTACCAAACATATTGTTTTAGGTTGTACACACGTCATTATTTTATAATAGTCATGAAAATTTCTTATATAGATCGGTTTATGTTTATATTTGTAAATTTTGTGATTTAATTAAGGGTCATCAAATAATAAATAATATTTGAAACTTCTTTTTCTGAAAAAAATAAGATCTATGAATAGGAGAGTGATTTGGATCTATTAAAAAAATTTCGATTATACTGTAGTTTTTTTTTTTTTAGACATCTTTCAAATGAATTGCCGTTTATGCTACCTTCAATTTATCGTGACTAATGGTGTCTTGTGGAAGCACCCTATTAAGTCTTTATTTTTTTTTTAATTTCTTTAAGCAAAATATCTGCTTTTATAATACATTTTGCAAAGCATACATGAACTTGTACCTTGAGATGTGGATGTTGTACAATTGTTTCCAATGGGGGATTTATGGTTTGCTAGTTACGTGCAAAAAGTAATAGTGGGTCAATTCTTAATAGATTTTTTAATCAGTTTATAGATTATGGATTAATAATAATTTATATTAACAGTGCTATCAATTAAATCTCAAATTAGATTTTAGACTTTTTGTATAACTAAATAATCTCAAATTAGTTGTACAAAAAATCTAATATCTAATTTGGGATTTAATTAATATCACTATTAATACAAATTATTGTTCATCTATAATATAAAAGCTGGTTAAAAAATCTATTGAGAATAAGCCTATTGTAAATCGTATCAAGTTAAATTGTAAAATAATGTACAGTAAAACATATTTGCAAATTACAAGAAAGACAAAAAAAAAAAGAAAAGAAAAGAAAGGGATCTAGGTTTGTTTCATGCTATTCATAAAAAATGAGCCATGTAAATATACAGAGGCAAGTTCAATATGCATTCTACCAAGAGTAAAAAAAAAAAAAAAAAAAAAAAAAGGCAAGCAAACTATACCTCTAAATTTTTTTATAAGTGCGAGAGATATTTTCTTTTTTCTTTGTTTTTGGGCTTGGTGTGTTTACAATTATTCGTCGAATTGAAGCATTACGAGAACCGAGGAAAATGAGAAAACAAAGGGACGGAATATTTGACCCCCAAACCAACGACACAAACGAGAAGGAAATAGTAATATATATATATATATATATATATATGTAATAATTAAGATTTAAAAATACTTTGTTTCGAATTAAAAAACACCAACAAATATGTTACTAGTAAAATAAAAATTTTACCCAACTCCCTGGTTGTCAAAAACAGGCAAATTTCTCTAATTATTGTTATTTTAAAAAAAGTCTCCATTTTTGGGTTACTTTTTTTTTTTTGGTTCCATGTGCGGCGACTGCTTATTTATTTATTTATTTTATTCCACGTGTGCAGGTGTGCAGGTGTGTGTCAGAAGGGCTATTGTGCAATAATTGGGCAATTGTGAGAGTCACCGCACAAGCTTTGTGCGGTGACTCTCACAATTGCACAAAAATTGCAACCTAAATTCTTTTTTTTTTTTTTCAGTTGAGGGGGCCTTTTGTGCAATTTTTGGGCAATGTGAGAGTCACCGCACAAGCTTTGTGCGGTGACTCTCACAATTGTCCAATTATTGCAACCTGAAATTTTTTTTTTTTTTTAGTTGAGGGGGCCTTTTGTGCAATATAGTGTAAATTGTGAGAGTCACCGCACAAGCTTTGTGCGGTGACTCTCACAATTGTTATATAGGTTCCGCATATAAGTGCATGAAAGCCACTTTGAATTGACAGCAAGAATCATAAATCACATGGGATTAAGTTCAATTTTATCAATACAATTACCTGCTAATGAATTAATAAAGTGTTTCACATGGCAATCTAACTGCATATTTCGAAGTGTGCAAGAGAAGTGGAGAGAATTATGAATCTTTGAACATGCACAAATTAATGATTCCACTATGCTCACCTCGCAAGTCTCAACTATCCACTATTTACCGAATCCAAGATAAAATTTACTATTTATTATTAACCTAATTAATTGATTAGCATTTTAAAATAAGTTAACGAACCAGGGGATTTGTTTTATTTTATATGGTTGTATGGTAAAAAATGGATGTGATGATTCTATTTTGCTTTTCCTTTTTTTTTTTATTTTTTTTGAGAATGGTTACTTACATATTTACAGTCACCTTTACGTGCTTTAAAGAGAAATGACTTCGTCAAAATTGCATAACATTTTCTATCAATGATATTTACCATTTAATTTTGGGGTAGAAATATATTTACCATTTCTATCAATGATATCAATGACTTCGTTTTATTAATTTTGGGGTAGAAATAAAATGATCTGAAATATATTGTTGGTGGCATTGGGATAGCATAACAATTGTGGCTTCTTCTGTTTTATTCAAACTTTATGACCTTCATAGAGCAAAAGGTCAATAAGAGGTTACGGATGGTTTATGAAAAATACCAAAATTATCATATCACCTTATGACTATTGATCAGCAAATTACGTATTCATCGTTCAATAAGGGTAGATAGTAATTTCTTGTACTAAGAAATTGTCCAAATTTTTGTGCAAATTGCCAAAAAATTGCACAAAAGGCCCCCTCAACTAAAAAAAAACAAAAAATTCAAGTTGCAATAATTAGGCAATTGTGAGAGTCACCGCACAATTGCCCAAAAATTGCACAAAAGGCCCCCTCAACTAAAAAAAAAAATAAAAATTTAGGTTGCAATAATTGGGCAATTGTGAGAGTCAACGCACGAAGCTTGTGCGGTGACTCTCACAATTGCCCAAAAATTGCACAAAAGGCCCCCTCAACTAAAAAAAAAAAAATTTCAGGTTGCAATTTTTGTGCAATTGTGAGAGTCACCGCACAAAGCTTGTGCGGTGACTCTCACAATTGCCCAATTATTGCACAATTGCCCTTCTGACACACACACCTGCACACCTGCACACGTGGAATAAAAAAAAAAAAATTAAGCAGTCGCCGCACACACCATGTGCGACGACTATAAACCTGGAAAAAAAAAATATAACCCCAAAATAAAGACTTTTTTTAAAATAACAATAATTACAGAAATTTGCCTCTAAAACATGGGTGGTTCGGCGGCGCCAATATTGGGCACCATTTGAAAACATATTTTCACCCCACCACCTCTTCCACCTCGTCTTCCATCTCCACCACCGCATTTTCCTCCGTCCCTTGTCCCTTTCCCCGTTTCAATTCAAGAGCTCCGAAAAATCCACATTATCCACCTTCTCTCCTATAAAACAATCATACGTTAATAGTAATGATAAATCCTAGGCAACTTTAATCCTTTTCTAATATTCTTAAGAGCTCCAAAGATATTCATCTTCCATCACAATGGTTTCTTCAAATCATTACGTCGTCGAAGGTAAGTTAATGTTAATGGATATTTATACATCTACATGGCTTCATTGAATGATCATAATGTTTATTGTTGTAATAGGCGAGAGGGATATTGAAATGGGTTTCGCCCTCGAGCCGCCTTCGCCTTCGCCGTCTCCCAGAGCGCCGGCCCTAGTGGTCTCAAATTCCGGGAAGTCTCTGGCCGCGTCAAATTCCAGCAAGGCATTAGTTGTCTCGAATTCCGATAAGGCCTTGGTGGTCTCGAATTCCGGTAAAAGAATGGAACCGTCGGGGAAAAAGAAGTACGTCAAGCAGGTCACCGGCCGGCACAACGATACGGAGCTGCATTTGGCAGCGCAACGCGGCGATGTGGCGGCGGTGAGGCAGATATTGGGAGAGATTAATGAGCAGATGATGTGGACGTCAAGCGCGGCTGATTTTGATGCTGACGTGGCGGAGATAAGGTCGGCAGTGGTGAATGAGGTCAATGAATTAGGTGAGACGGCTTTGTTCACGGCGGCCGAGAGAGGCCACATTGATGTGGTCAAAGAATTGCTTCCTTATACCACAAAAGAAGGTATCATGTTGAAGAATCGGTCCGGGTTTGATCCCCTGCATATTGCTGCTAGTAAAGGCCATCAAGGTATCAGAAAACACTAATGCATAATTGTTCAAATTACTCTAGTTGCCAGTACAATTTTTTTGAGCTACGAGAATGTCGTTATAGGTCGAAGAAAGTTGGCTGAACACCAGGTTTATGGCGTTGTTCAGTGGTCCAAGTGACTAAGTTGGTTCCATTCACCTGATTTTGTATATTCGTTTTATTATAATTAATTTGCATAATATTTATTGTGATATTGTAACTGTTTGTTCGAGTTTCTTGTTTCGTGCTGTTTAATTATTGCTTCTTGTTTTTTCTTCTTAAATAGCTATTGTTCAGATATTGTTGGAGCATGATTCGGAGCTGAGCAAAACTTTTGGCCAATCAAATGCAACTCCTCTTATATCTGCAGCAACACGAGGGCATGTTTCTGTGGTCAATGAGTTGCTTTCTAGAGATTCTGGTTTGGTGGAGATATCAAAATCCAATGGGAAGAACGCATTACATTTTGCTGCCAGGCAGGGGCATGTAGAGATTGTTCAAGCGTTGCTTGAACAGGATCCCCAACTGGCTAGAAGAACTGATAAGAAAGGACAGACTGCATTACACATGGCTGTTAAAGGAGTCAGTTGTCCGGTGGTGAAGTTGCTTCTACGGGCTGATGCAGCAATTGTGATGCTTCCTGACAGATTTGGTAATACTGCATTACATGTAGCCACCAGAAAAAAGAGGGCAGAGGTACAAAAACATTGCTGCACTTTCTTCCTCTATATCTTAGTCAAACACTGCTTGTCTTTGATCCTATCGTCAATTCATTTCTATGAGTTCCTCTGGATAATTTCATGGTGGATTTAATCTGCTTTAGCTGGAATGGGAGTAAAGAATTTCTGACTTACTGTCCAACTTCAAGTTGATCTTAGATCACGCCCTTAAGATTTTGGTTGTTGGTTATTCTTGGCTAACATGTTTATTCTCCAAAGATATTTTAGCTCGTTTGACGCAGGGTCAAATTCTCTTTTGACATGTTCTATTCAATGTTGGCTTTTGCATTAGCTTTAATCACTACAATTTTGCAATTTTTTAATATGTGATATTTGTCACTGAATTTGGTAATTTTGAAAGAATGAACTGACAACTCTCTATAGTATGTCAGAAATGTGATATATTGTGCAAAGAATGGATATTTATTGAAGCAGTCGATTGAAGGAAAAAGGACCTTAACCTAGCCTTTTAATAAGCTTGTATATAGATTGTAGTAAAATACACTTCTACACTCTCCTCAAGCTTACTACTGAGCCAAAAATACTAAAATAAAGGAGTAAAGGAAGGGCAGCAGATCCAGATAAAGGTACATCTGTTAGTATTTCTGTGATTAACCTATTGTCACCATCCATCTTTGAGGTTTCTTTGTTTTTGTTCATGTTAACGAATGTTGTATCACAAGGAACATATCCTGTTATTGTGGTATAATGAGTATATCAAATCATTAGGTTAAGAGGGTAATAATTCAATGCTTAAAGTTGCGTTCTGTATTTGAGCATAGTATTCTGTGATTTTATTTCTCCTTTCCATTTACAACTATTCTTTGGTTATGTTTCGTTCTTTGTCTGGTTATGATATTTGTCTAGACTGTCTCAAAATAGCATGTGGCCCTGTAAGCATTATGTGAGTTCATAATATACTGCAGATTGTAAATGAGCTATTAATGCTTCGCGATACAAATGTCAATTCACTGACAAGAGACCATAAGACGGCTCTTGACATAGCTGAAGGCCTTCCTCTTTCTGAGGAAACCTCAGAAATAAAAGACTGCTTGACCCGTAATGGTGCTGTTAGAGCCAATGAGCTGAACCAGCCTCGGGATGAGCTCAGGAAAACAGTTACAGAAATTAAGAAAGATGTCCACACCCAACTTGAACAAGCTCGGAAAACTAACAAAAACATGAATGGTATTGCCAAGGAACTCAGGAAGCTCCATAGAGAAGGAATTAACAATGCTACTAATTCAGTCACTGTGGTAGCTGTGCTATTTGCAACCGTTGCTTTTGCTGCCATTTTCACAGTTCCCGGGGGAGATGATGATAGAGGAAGGGCCATAATGGTAAGCTACGCATCTTTCAAAGTTTTCTTCATCTCTAATGCTATTGCACTCTTCACATCCTTGGCTGTAGTCGTGGTCCAAATTACAGTGGTCAGGGGTGAGATAAAATCTGAGAGAAGGGTTGTTGAAGTGATCAATAAGTTGATGTGGTTGGCCTCCATTTGCACTACAGTGGCTTTCATTGCTTCCTCTTACATTGTTGTTGGCCGGCATAATCAGTGGGCTGCAATACTAGTTACTGTTATTGGAGCAATTATAATGGCAGGAGTTTTAGGTACCATGACTTTTTACGTGGTGAAATCAAGACGGGTAAGGAGGGTGAGGAAGAGAGAGAAGAGCTCAAGGAGGGCAAACAACTCATGGCATCATCATAATTCAGATTATTCAGAATCTGAAGTTAACCCAATATATGCAATCTGATGCAAGCCTTGATTTTGGACCCTTACCCTCAATTCCTATGTGACTCTTGATGGAGAAAAGGAAAAGGAAGGGGCACAACACAAGTTGTGTGACTTTCTGCAATGCAGCGTAAATATTACAGCTCAAGTTGAACCCAGATAAAAAACTGATGCATGACCTCTGGGAGATTCACCGAACCTTTTTTTGCGGGAATTTGCCATTGAGTTAAAATGAGTACCATGAGACTTAAATGTAAAGGAAAATAATTCTTGCTCTTAAGAATTCTGGGTTGTAATAACTTTGTCACAGCCGGCTGATTGTTGCTGACTTTTTGCCTTCTTTGTTAATATTGTGCTCGAGAAGTTGCTGACATCCTAAAGAACGAAATTCCTGAATAGATAAAACTCGAGGAAACACTATGATTGATGCTAAATTATACGGTTTTTTATGGTAGATCTCTTTCACCTTTTCATTTATGCAAATTGCATTTTTAATCTGAAGTTGATAGTAAAAGTGATAAATTCCTCAATCAAAATCAAAACTAAACTATTGTCTGAATCTGGTCTGCGCCCATATTTTATTTCCTCCAGTGATTTTTTCAACTACATTGCCCAGAATAATTATTGTTCAGAGTTTGTTAAGTAGGCCATTTTCCGAGATAGAAGACCCGCCATTGACACAGTGGATTAAATCACTTCATTTGTGATTTCACGGGATGAATAAAAAAAGGACTTAAAACGTTTGGATATTGCAAAATAGTTTTGGATATTGCAAAATAGAAGCGTCAAATAAAACATCAGGTGCTGAGGTCGTAAACCCTGAAAATGACAACAAAAGTTGAAAATCAAAAATGAAAAAACATGGAGATGTGGGGGGGCCCTGAAGGTTTTTGCGTTAACTTCTTCATCAACAGTGAATCAGTCACGAATTGATTTTTAATAATACTATCTTTCCTCTCATTTATCCTCCTAAAAATGGTCAGCTGCATCGAGTCTTGTTATTATTGTCTCAACTCAATGCTAAATTTAGCAAGTCATTTTCCGCTTTAGTACCATTCCTAGGTTAATCAGTTTCCTTCAATTATTTGAGTAATTAGGTTCCACTGTCAAGCACTACAGAAATACATTGAACAAGGAGCTTTTGTATCATTACAATTATGTGAAGCTGAAGTGCAGCAGCCCAAGAGGAAATGAAAGTGAAGCAACGAAGGAGCCAACAGTGCCCGAACAAATGCAGAAAGTCATTGCACATGGTCCTGCAATAAGTGCATCAACATCATCGTGTACGCGTCTTCGTCTCTTCTTAGTCTCAGTCTTGTCGACGTGATTAATCTTTTTTGGATTGCATTACTGTTATTTATAGATTTCAAGACTGTTCATGCATCATTTTCAGCAGGCAAAAGATTCTCAAGGAATCCTAGATAAAGTTGTACTTATAAAAGAAGTACTAATAGAGCTTACCGTTAGTGAAAAGGAACTCTATTTCAAAAACTGCAGAAGCGTTGTGCGTTTTAGGTCATGTAAATTGTTGTAATTCTTTTGTAGAGGGTGAAATTTTTATCCAAGAAAGGATTGCATCTGAAGCTTTAATGCAACTGTTGATCTTTTGCTTTCAATTGGCCGGTTGCTTTTTTGCTGAATTTATGATTTACCATTAACCAATAGAACAGAGAAGATAGATGAATTTATCATTAATTAATTTGCAAATTCTAAGGTAGAAATTCTGACGGTGGTTTGTAATAATTGACTTCATTTTGCTCATGCAAATAAATGCAACTATTATCTTCATTGCTAATAAATGATTACTGCCAGTCCAGCGTTGTCAGGAGCAAGATTTTTGGTGCTTTGCATCTCTCCTAGATGGATCTTGGCATTGTTGATACAGTGCATTGGCAGATTACTTGAGTTTGCAAGTACAAAATCAAGGTATTGACTGAAACATATATTGTATGTTCTGTTTAAAAGGTTCATTTAGTAGGAATGCTTGATCAAACAAGAGTTGGATAAATGAAAAGAAAAAAAAAATGTTCCAAACCACAAATGGGTCAATGGATTCTATTCGCACCATTAACAACAAAAAGATCACTTGAGCAAGAAATAAGTGTTCCTTTAATACTAATATGTGTACGAAAATGGAATAACAATGTCATAAGTACCATAGAGAGATTTTTTCAAAAAATTGCCCAACTTTGAGAGCATTTATATACTTATTACCGTTAGGTGCTCAAAGCACTCCTACTATCTTGTTTGCTGACAGTGACTGTTTAGTTTGAATCTGTCAAATATCAGGATGGCATGTTCCCTTGAATAGTGTTTTGCCGATACCAGCAAATGGGATTCAATCCAGGCAACCCATAAGGTTCGTAGCGTATATTTGTCTGCAAGTGAATTCTTTATTCAAGCTCTAGTATTTCTTTGTTGGGTCCAAATATAACAGATCCAAGTGTCAAGAACCATTTATTACAAATATCTTAATATGGTAAATCTGTAATATTTTTAAATAGATATTTGAAAAAATTATAATTTTAGTACTAAATGTTTAAGATATCAGTAGTTTCAGTCCCTAAAATTTACATAAATACAAATTTAGTATCAAATATTTTAATTTTTCAGCATGTTTAGTCTTATTAACTAGTTTTGTCAAAATCTTATCCAAATTTGGTTACGTGATACTCACGTGCCAATTACAAAAATTTTCAAAAAGAATTAAAAAAAATTTAATTACCATAATTAGCAACTAAATGCACTAATTTGAGTTTACATATGATAAATAAGCATATAAAATTAAAAAATCGGTCTAGATAGTGCATTTGCGTGTGCTTCTTTGATTATAAATTATGGTCATTAAAATTTTTTTTTATTCTTTTTTAAAACTTTTGTAACTGTCATATATCACGTGATCGAATTCTGATAAAATTGTGACAAAACTGATCAATACGACTAAATATGCTGAAAAATTAAAACATTTTGTACTAAATTTGCTTTCATCCAAAATTTAAAAACTGAAACTGTTGGTGTCCCAAATATTTTAATACCAAAACTGCAATTTTCTCATTTCTAAAACTAATAACTTGCATGGCTTGAACTTAAGGTCATGAGCTTTATTGAAGTTATTTAAAATCATTAATCTTTACACACGTCCTATTTGGTTCGCAGATTTATGTGAGCTCAGATTTTGGACAATTAAGAAAAATCTTCAGATGATCATAATGAGTTGTTCTTTTGAAACTCTAGTTACACTACCCCACTTGTGGAGGCATTCTAAGCAGCTTTTTTAGGTTCTTTTTTTTCGATAAAGTTGACTGGAATCATCACTTTGTTCTTCACCTGCTAGTGGAATGTTTTTGGGGCCTACAAAATTAGGAACAATGGATAAAGCCCGATACATTGGGACAGAATCCAGTTGGAGAGGACGATAAGACCTAGTTCCAAAAGCAGGAAGGGTAAACTTACTTTTCCTGCAAAGTTAGCCATCATTCAGGTCAATGGATACACTTGTTTTTCTTAATTTTCTGCAAAAGGATTTCTCTTATTTCTCTTCTCTTTTTTGAAGTTTTAGCGTCGTGGACAAAGCATGGTTTTTTGACTAATTAACCGAACAAAGAATTCAGGATTACACACACCAACAATGCTTACACTATCGTAAAGTTTTAAAAGTTTTCCTTTTCCTTATTTCTTTCTCCAAAACTAGGTCATGAAAGGAAAAGTTCAAGAAACTAAAAAGGTCAGCTAAACCTTTGACCAACAAAAGAATAAATTAAAGCAACTCAGAAAGTGAATGTCTTGTAAGTTTTGACTGCTCAACACAGTGCCAACAAGACTTCATCAATGGTTGGCATTTCTATGGAAATAAACTAAGTACTAAATTGTGGTTTCTTCTCGAGTGTATTATTTATCTGGAAATCTTGAATACGCGATGAAATGAAGCTCAGTGAATATTTGCTATGTTGCATATGCGCGTACAATAATATCAATGAATACTTGCAACTACATTGCAAATGTGCATACGCTCGTATCAAAGATATTTTAACCTCAATGTACACAATACAAGTTCATGCATGCTTTGCCTCCTGGGGTCCAATTAGAATGAAAGCTGAAGCCTCTAGCAAGATAAGGATTTCTTTTGCTCACTCGAGAAATCTATCCTTGATATTCTTTATGAAAGTGGAGAAGAAAATATATTCAAATGTTACAGACACATGCTTTCTCTTGATTCGCTGTAGGAGCAATCTTGGAAGGAGACAATGAGTAGAATCCAGCTTCATACAATGGATTTCTTGAATTGAAGACCGGTTGAGAATTTTTACAATGAGCAATTGCGGACTCAATTGAAATCTCAATGTCAGAGGCAGCATTACTACTCCTCTTGGAGGAGTGTAGCTCGTAAAGGGCATTTGAATTAATCGAAAACGATGACGATGAAGAAGAAGTACCACATAATGAAGACGAGGATGAAGCTAAGCATTTTGATGGAGAATGACGTTTGAATGCACCTGAGAATGAGGTCCTATGGTCACTGATATTCTCTTCCATTCCCTCTTTTTCAATGTTTTTTGTCTCATTAGCAAGAGTTGGATGTGTTCCTCTTCCAATATGTCCAAATGGTGTCTTTTTTCCTAGCTTAATATACTTACTTGGACAGTCCCTTGCTTTCGGAACTTGTTCAGCCTCTAAATTGCAGGCTGCCTTGGCACAGGACTCGTATGAGCAAGCAGACTTGCGAAACAGCGACTTCAGATATGCCCGCGAAGCCTTGAGCTTTTGAGTCAGAGAAGATTGCTTAACCATCTTGAGCTTCTTGGAACAAGACTTCTTTGGAGGACTATTGATGAAGCTGTTCGATTCAGTTGACCATTCGAAGTACTCGGATGGATAGAGTTCGCAACTCACTCTGCAAGATTCTGATGGAGATATATTGCATGAATCCATAGGGTTGCTCTTGCTAGTATTTGTTGAGGGCTCTGTGAAGGTACTAACAAAGGGAATGCTGCAGTGTTCATCTTCATCTTCGAGAGTCTCTTTTGTGGACTCAAAAGTAGTGTTGGTGGAGCTCTGGAGAAGCGTTTGGACCATCTGCAAGCGTGGAGGGAGATAAAGAGGGAGAAGCTTTCCTTTGTAAAAGAGCTCATCAGCTGGGGAAGTTGTGGACTCTCTTCCGTTGGAAGCAGAGGACATCTGAAACTCAAATTCCCTGCTCTGTGGAGAAGTGTTTCCTGAGCAGCAAAATAAGAGGTGACTGGAGCTTACTTCCATCTCTATATAGTCTTCATCTGCGTTGTGACAGGATAAAAGATCTGTGGCCATTTCGTAGACCAGACTGCGTTCTGTACTGTGCGCTGTGTTTGTGCACACCGCAGTGCCTGTGATGCTTATGAGGAGCTGAGCTTTTTGAAACGAAGAAAGAGGAAGAGCAAAGCATCATTAAAAGTAGAGATGATGCCAAGTTAGAAAAGCATAGAAAATTGCAGTCATTTAAAGAAATCTTAAATTATTGGTGTACAAATTAAAAATGTACCAGGGTAAACATGGCTTTAATCTCCACGGAAGCTATGATTTGAGCGTGGTTTGCTTTTGTATTGCTACTTTTAGTCTTGAAAAAGTTACTAGTATTCTGTTAGCACATGTTTGTTTGCATCAAAAGGAACTGAGCTATTTGTGGACTTCAGATTGGTAATGCAGATGGTGTTTCATGTATGGCTCTCCAAAAGGGGCCCAAGATGTTTATATTGGAGATTTGCGGTAAGCGGGTTGAATAGATTAGATATTTTCGAGCATTTTCCCCCCTTAAAAAATTGTTAATGTAATCGTTCATTTATTCAGCATGTTTGATTTAATAATAAATGCTACCGTAGGAAATCTACCAAGGAATTTGAGGGCGAAAGAAACAAATAAAGTAAGACTTGGAACTGATCAAAGTGAAAAGTTAGGATTCCTGATATAAAGAACTCAAAAGGAGAAGAAAGGATTGAACCAAAAAACGGGAAAAACATAAAAATTGAATGAAGAGTCCTCAAGGAATTTTATTAGATTGAGAATTGAATAAGTCAGAAGGCAGTTCAGTATCAATTGCTTCTGCTTACAAAGTCGAATTGTTTACCCTTGCTACAACAGCATTAAGAAAATAGCAAGTCCAGCCACACCTTTTCTTTCATAAAAGAAAGCTATGAGCCTGTGATCAGAAGAGCGTTTGCTGCAATATATTGTTTTCACAAGGCAAAATTTGTCAGTGTCAAAAGTAAACTTCTTTCTGATAGTCGTCAATATCTGGCAATGGCATCTTCCAGTAATTCCATGAGTTATAATCTTCTTGCGGGGATCACGTACATGAGAAATGTCACTGCAAAGACCTAGGAGTGTGTATGGGTCGGATATCCGACCCGCATGGGATATTTTCTGACTCGACCTGCTATATATGGGTCAGGCAAAGTTGTAATCCGTATTCGTATTCGCATATAAAGATATCCGGCGGGTCAGATATCCGCATTTTTTCGGGTCGTACCCGCATATTGTTAAATTTGCTTCAAATTCTAGATAATCTAATAATAATTAGAGAATAAATTTATAACAAATATAAACTTAAATAACATATATTAAATCAAGTGTTACAAACTATGAATTTATCGCAAGTACTAAAGAAAATTTTCAATTTTTTGAGACAGAAAAACATCGTACACACAAATTTTATAACAGAAATACCAACTATGTTTTTAAGGCAAAGAATGAAAAAAAAACACACAAGACAACTATCATAACTAGAGTTTATAGTACCGCATCTTCAATTTTTCACATTTCAATGTTGATAACGCGATACTCTTTACTGTTTAGGATTATAAAATAGCAATAAAAGATATTGATATTAATATTAATAAAAAATAACAAATACTACATAGTAATTTCACATAATAATATCTAATAGCATATTACATAATAATAATAATATCACATATTAATATTAGGAAACCTTATAAAATTACATTATTATCCCCATATGCGGGTTAGGTCAGATACCCGTCGAATTTTAAAAATCATGATCCGTATCTGACTTGCTTAATAGAGTAACCCGCATATGACTCGTATCCACTAAAACCCGACGGGTCGAATACCCGTATTTTTCGGATCGAGTCCGGATAGGATCGGCTGGATTTTCGAGTTGCCAGGTTAACTTGCACACCCCTAGCAAAGACCAGATAAAATAATAGATATCAAAAAACTTTTAAAAATTCTCTATCTCTCTCATCTGTATTATCATCCTCAACATTAGCCTGCTCAACCAACGATGTTGGTGGGAATAGGGGTGGTAACGGGTCGGGTTGGCGGGTTGGCGGGTCGGGTTGATGCCCAAATATAACAGCCAACCTGTCAACCCGAACCCGACCCGCCAACCCGCCAACCCTAAAATAGCCAACCCGAACACGACCCGAATCGGGTTGGCGGGTCGACCCGCCGACTCGAAAAAAAAAAAAAAACTCTAACATTTTGTAGCTTTGTTTCATCCATTCACATTCAAACATAACAAATTTCACTCATTGAATAATTAATCAAGTAAATTGCACACATTAATATTAAAGATACTTATTAACATACACTTAACTCCTCTTACAATTTACTTTTCATAAATCTAGGTAAAATTCTTACTTTTTCTTATAATTTACTTGATTAATTATCCAATAAGTGAAATTTGTTATGTTTGAATGTGAATGGATGAAACAAAGCTACAAAATGTTAGAGTTCTTTTTTTTTTTTCTCGGGTTCGCGGGTCGACCCGAACCTGATTCAAGGTCGACCCGAACCCGACCTGTTTTTTTATCAGGTCAGTCGGGTCCGATCCGCCAACCCACGAACCCAAAAACTCCCAACCCAAACCTGCTATTTTCGTGTTAGGTTCATGTCGGGTTTTCGGGTCGTATCAGAAATTGTCACCCCTAGATAGGAACATATCATGTACCAGCGTGTGTAATGAAGTTTATGACTTTACATCAATATGATGATTAATGGCTACCTCACGAAGAACTGGATAGAGGAAAAAAATCAAGATTACAATCAAAGAAGTCCTGGATTGTTAGCACATTAATGGAAAATGACAACCTTTGGATTGATGATAAATATTTTGCCCTTGGGGATGCCTATTTTTCTGTAACTGAGCTCATCAATATATCTCTATTTCCAAAACCTGCTTAAAAGGATTATATTCAGGAGGGAAAAGTGCTTTAGTATCCTAAAATTTATGTCATAATTAATTTCCGAAACATAAAAAGGTATTAAAAGCTTTAGAGATTAATTCAGTATTCAGAGAAGTTTGTTATTATATTTACCTCTAAACAGGCAATCTTGAATTCATGAGGAGCTCTCCTTATCACTAGGCATTCAAGTAAAAGAACATATTCAATCAGTCATCCTGTCCAAACTTAAATTATTTCCTCGAAAATGGTAGGATAAACAGTTAACATGTCAGCATATTCAAACTGAAAACGAGGAGAAGGATATAGAATTTGTCTAAGACTTTTCTTGGTATCGAAAATACAAGTCGGATTTTGCTAGCTTCATCTCTAGAGGATCATCAATTTCAATGGCCAATACCAAAAATTTTGCAGAGGTGTGAATACTACTTGCAGCTCCTTATTTGTGAGAATCTTTCTCTCTCTCTCTCTCTCTCTCTCTCACACACACACACACACTCAAACCAAAGGAGTGGCTTGTGCAATGTGCATGCATAGCAGATATCCTTCTATTTCCACAGACACTCAAACCAAAGGAGTGGCTTGTGCAATGTGCATGCATAGCAGATATCCTTCTATTTCCACAGAGAGAGAGAGAGAGAGAGAGAGAGAGAGAAGGGGGGCATCAAAATGATACGACTCCAAGTTGTAATCCATTTTCACACTCTTGGTACACAATCATATAATCCATTTTTTCACATTAATGCCAGAAACAAAAGCAAAAGTCAACACTAAATCCAAAAAAAAAAAAAAAAGGTTGTATAACAGTTTTAAGCACTTCAACCAGGAAAAAAAAAACGGAGAAAAGAAGTTTTTGGAAATAGGGAATGCTACCTTCTCGGTGTAGTGAAGGAAATAAACCATAAGGAGATATGACAACAGGTCCATTGGGTAAAGTTTTCCCGTCCTGCAAGCATTAAAACAATTTTTGACTAGTCTTCCTATTTTTCTGGCATTGCAACAACCATACACGAAGTAGCTAGAGCAAGAGCATAAAACACTTGCATTATAAGCACCTTAACACCTCTTAGTGTGAAGAAAAGACATGATATTTCTCCATGAGCACAAGGAAAGACCTTAACAGTGCACCTCAAGGATTTGAAAGATTATGATGGAAACAAAATCAAAGCAATGGGACCACACCGCACTCTCAGTTTTTTGAGAACGAGAAGTACAACATTTCCATTCCTCCAATTTTAAAAATCAATAGATACGAAGGTTTTCTTATATTTCATCAGTAAGTGCCCAGTTATTGCCGAATGGTTTAGAAGCACTCAAAGTCATAAACCTAGAAGCATTCAAGCCATTCAAAAACTGTATGTAACTCTTGTCTTGGAAAGACACCTGACACATTTGATTATAATGATAAAAGTCAAGAAACAATCAAACCAGGAACTTAAATCACCTGCTTTAGATTAAATAGAAAACTTTTAGCAAGATACCATTGAACAATTGCACATGCACTAAAAAACAGCAGCTGGTACCTATACTCCAGTATTAAGCGGATAATATCAACAAAAAGGAATGCAATTAGTAATTTAAGTCAATCAAGCAACAAATGTGAATAACCTAGTACTGTGGAAGGACAAAATTAACAACTCAGCATCAGTTAATCCATTATAATTAGGTGAACCCGATAATTAATCAGTATGCAGAATAGATTTCCACTTTGTCAGCAAACTGAACTCTCAGTGAAGACAAGACATATAAGTAGGCAAACTGATGCAGAAAACATGAATTGTCCACATCACTTCCCCATAACACAGAGGATTGAGAAGAAAGAGAAAGACTAAAGAATTGGCTTCCGCGTAATGTAAACATAGCCATATTTATTCATTTTGGACACTCAGATGAATTTATATAATTCAAACAACCATGGAATAAAATAATCAGTTTATCTTTTAAATTGAAATTACAATATTAAGCACACTGAAAAGGTGAAAAAAGAAAAAGAAAAATGAAGACAGAACAAGCCTAAAATGATGTTAATACCAAATATAAAACCTGTCAATGATCGCTGAGAAAAGACGGGCTATTCCAGAATGTGTCCAGTCCTCACCAACCAAGGGAATTGGCTGAAAACATCAGACCTAACAACGAAGAGTAGTTCAGTCTTTGTCTGTAAGTAACGATCTCGTCATATAAAAACTAAGCAGTGCTACTTGACCATGAAATATTATTTGCACTATAATTTTTATTAAAAATGGAAACAAAAGAATTAGAAAGATATTCATTGTATTATATCTTTGAACATTTCCACAGAAAAATTGCTAGTTTCAACTGTCTGATGATTAACATATCCCATTTTCCAAAACTGTCACATTTTTACTTACTTTTTGGATCGTCTTCCCAACCATTTCCACTCCCCAAAGAAAAGGGAAAAAAAAAAAGGCACAAAGTAGGTAAATCCATGTACCTTGATACGAGTATTAATTTAAAATGGACCCTCACTAGTTGGAAAGTAAATGCGAGATATCCCGCTTTATTTGACCATTTAATATTATCAAGGCAAATATCTGCAAGCCTGCATCACAATCAAATAATGACACTACTTGGAAAGTAAACGCGAAAAGTTCCACTGCATACAGGCAGCTTAATATTATCAAAGCAATTTTCTGCAAGCCAGCTTCACGATTAAATGAAGATGCAACTAAAATTCCATACTCATGAAAATAGATTATAATATCTAGCTAAGAAATTGACAACTCCAGTAGTATCTATTCCCATTCAAAACAACATTTTTTAAACTCTGTCTTGCCAACTTAAATGTGTATGCAATTTGATAACCTTAAAGCTACCACTACTAAGTTATCAAAGGGAGATATCATTTCAATATGGGCAAGAATGACCTATTTTATAAATTAACAGCAGTACCTTTAATAATGTTAAATACATTGGGTGCTCTAAGGCTTTGTTGCAGTTACAAAAGTAAAGGCCAAGCTTACTTGTTGATTGATCCATCAACATTTGAAATATGAGCTTCAACCTGTTTAAGAATACATGGTTCCTAATAAAAACGGAGGAATGGCCATCTAAACATAGTCTAATGAGTAATGTATGTGAAATGGAACAGAAAGAGAGACCTTCTGAGGACCTAGGACCCTTGCAAAGGAAACGAATGTCACCAAATTCTGTCCCTCTCTGAGATTCAAAGATGCAATTTAGCAGCTTGTGGGAACATTTGTTCTCATAAGTTGTTTGTGAGGAAGACTTCTTAGTGTCAGTGTGAAATGGGGTTGCTTTGGGTTGCTTCTACAGGTTGGTTCTGTGAGCCAGTTTCAAAATAAGCAAACACATCCTCTTTTGATGAACTACTAGAAGTATGCTTAATCATCTTAATCCTTCTAAATGGAATTCGCCAAAGCCTTCATCCTCGCCCAGAATGAGTCAAAGAGATAGAAATATATCTTCCCTGTTTCTCGTTGTGTCCTCCTGTTCAACAGAACTTGCATCATTGGATTCAACAGATAATTCCAAATCATATGCAACCATACCAAGAACAATAGGCACAGCTTTATCCCATGGCAAGTACTTACACTGAATTCTGACTACTAAATTATCATTCTTAATAACTGGATCAGAAGAAAATTTGAATTCCTCTTCAGATACTACGGTGCATGTCAAAGGTTTCTGCAGCTGCATTTGAACCCATGCCAGACTGAAGCAGATTTTTGCAAAGAGATATCTCAAACCCTGCAACCATTCAAAATTTCAGACTCAAGAAAAGAGTGCAAAGTCATTTAAACATGAATAATTATGACATTAATCATAACTAAAGCCAAAGGGCATGCTATACTTGTTCTTGTTTTGCTTTCAATACATTCAGAGAGAGTTGTTTTCTGAGTTTCCACATTATCATTTTTTGTAATTTTCTCTTGAGAAACAAGTGTTTCCTCGCCGGGTAATGCATTAACTTCTTTTTCTAGATTTCCATTAGTATCAATAAAACGATCCATCATGCAATCAGAACAACTAATATCTGAATCAACTGTATTTTTCTCAATGATTTCAGCCAGGACAGGCAAGTCTGGTGAAGGAACAATGCTGAGAATATCAGACTTAGAGGGGAGAAAGTTCATCATCAACTCTTGATATGGGAAATTGCACATCTTTAGTTCCATCAATTATTACTGCTCTATGAGGAGATTTATCTTGTGAACTCTCAGCAACTTCATTAACCTCTTCCAATGGAGAATTCACATCATCATTGCTGACATTCCAACTTGTAAGGCCAATACAAGTAGCTCCAAACAGCTTTTAAAAACATCCTCCTCAATAGACATTCTGGTGCCTCTTTTGCTGTGTCATGAGATTCTTCAAGTTGATTAGGATAGCCTCTGATGCCTCATCAATTTCCAACTGGGGCTCAAAACCATTAGCATAATTGTTCATCTTGCTTACATAAACAGAATAAACTCTATCTGTTGACGCATCAAAAATACTGAAATAATCATCAGCCCATGCAACTTCTTCATCGTTAAACTCTTCAGTCCCTTCACCTGGACCTAGATGAAACTAAAGTATGTTCAGTTGCACATCCCCACTACTCCTATCTGATTATGAGATGGGTGCTGTAAAAATGTGACCATCCACACTCACCAGAACAACTTCTAAATTCTAATTCTGTGATTCTATCACATGATCCATGTCCAGGTTCTCAAAATGGCTAGAACCATAGTCTGATAACTCAGTTAAACCCTCAGAAAAACATTGGACATCCAGAAAATCATAGAATTGTCTTTCATCATCAGATTCTGTCCTCTTCAATCTATCCGGACTAAGGGCAGCATGCTCATCTTGTAACTGAAACTTTCCAGTATGGGAATCATAACTCTCAAGTCTACAAAGAGGATCATTTTTTTATATGGTTGTCAATATCAGTTTGATATGTGTTACTATCCGCTGTTGTACCTTCAAGACCATCAGTATCTTGCAAAATCCCACTTAGTTCACCGTCTTTCTCAGAGACAGCATCCCTAACAAATAGGCTTCTTCTGAATTATCAATGTACATATGGGAATTGGCTTCGACACCATTAACTTCTATTTGAACAACTTTTTCTGCGCCCTTAAGAACATCCTTAAATTTACCGAATCTAACATACCAAGGTGTGTTCCTGAAGCTTCCATCCTACTGCTGAACAGCAATTATATCAACCGCCCTGCCAAATGGATGGAATGAGGTAGCAACAGAGTACGCCGCTTGTGTTATAAAGCTCCCAACTTCACCCACCACAGTCATCTGCTCTATCCACCAAGAATGGCCTCGCGGAAATAAAATAAAAAAACTTATAAATTCTCAAGAACCCTGTTAATGTTGTACAACTAAGTTAATCATACTCAACCCAAGCACCTCAAATCATTATAATTAAGTTTATTCCACCCTCCTCAAAAAGAATCACAAGAAACAAAATCCTCAGGAAATTCTGAGTTCTGGCATTAAATATATCTGCATGCAAAACATAATCAAAGATAAATCCAGGACATGAATTGGTTGCATGAAACAAAAAATTTCAAGAAAGTAAAACCCCAAAGAACACAACCTTAATCCAAGAAACTTGAATTAGAACCGCAAATAAGAATACTAGCAAATGCAAACACACGATTATTGAGTTGAGATAAGAGGGAGGAAAAAAAGCGAAAATTCAATAAGATCTTACAAATTCAAGAATTGAAAAAGTATCCTAGAAGACAAAAAAATCTTTCCGCAAGCGGCTATCAATTGATAAAATTGGAAAGGTCTCCACAGCCCAAGAAACTCAACTAGTAGTATCACTGTTTTTTTTTCCAATGTCTCAATAAATATGTTAGTATCTATCTAACTCTGTGTATAAGAAGTTTCCCTGAATATTTACAAGTATCATTTTTTCTCTTCTTTTTCCTTTTTCTCTGTCGCACTTGTCTGGAAACTTGGAAGAAGTTGGACTTGAGAGAGGTGATGGACGGATATGGATTCTTAACGTAGTCCCCGTTTGTTTTTGCTAAGCTCATGCTTTTTGTGCTTGTGTGTCTATACATACATATATATATATATATATATATATATATATATTTTGATTGTATACAAGAATGTCAAAAGACTCCAAGGCGATTTCTTGAAAGGCTTGGAGTTTGGACTAATGGAGAAATTGGTGAATTTTGGTTCAAAAACTGCAGGTTCATTAATGTCTCTGTTTATCAAGGGATTTATATAGATTTATTATACTTACTCCGTTTCATTTTAATAGGCTTATTTTTTTTCATCCATTTCAAATTATAGTATATTTTTCAGATAAAGAATGTAATTAATTTTCAACTTCTTTAAAATGTTCCTATTCAATTACTCTGTTATAAGTAAAAGGTGCATAGCAAACTGTGTGTTTACATATAAATGGAATTAATTTGATTTTTGGTACAATTTTCTACATTATATTTAATGTAAATGTTTAATAATAAATATAAGGGTATTTTAGGAACATAATAAATTAATTTATTCTTCTAATAAGGTTAACTAATTTTTTTTAAACTGTGTAAAATAATTATAAGCTTATCAAAATGGGACGGAGAGAATATAAAGGAAAAAAAATGAAACGGTTAGTAAATAGGGATTTTTTTTTTGAGGTAGCAATAGGTAATAACAAATGGAAAAGAAAATATATAGTAATATATTTAAAATACAAAAAAAGGAAATATTAAATTGGACGATCTGAGTATGCAAATTCTTTTTTTTTTTTTGGGTTATTACACTATGCAATGCTGCTAGATATTTCACAACACAATCCTCTAGAGGGCGAAGTTTTCCCCAGCAACCCAAAAAAATAAAAAAATAAAAGTTATTTAGGTATGCTGTATTTGTGTGCTTGAGTTAAAACTTATATATCAAAATACGTTTTTGTTATATGAAACCAAATTAATCCGTGAGTAAATAATTTTATTGAGCATTATTTGGAATGAAAGATAATGGGATTCTAAATACCAGTTGTTTCAAAATAATGTTTTGCAGGATGTTAATTTTGATATAGAGTAAAATGATTAAAAAAATCATCAAAAGACGGGTAGATTATTGATTTTAATTACCAAGAATCTCCTCTTAACATGTTAAAGTAAGATTGTTGATTTTGAAAAATTGTAAAGATACGCATAATAAAAGATTATTTACATCCATTTCCACAAAAAAGTGGAAATGTTCATATATCAAGGATTTATCCATGTCATAACCCCTTTAAACCATATATTAAACCGTTTTATATATGCCAAAATATACACAGAGAAAAGAAAATGGAGACATGAACGCTTTAGATTCCCCTTAAATTGATTAAATTATTTCTACAGATTTACTTGGCTTCATTTTCCCCTGGGAACTTTCCGTTCCCTGGCAACAAAACAGAGGTAAGTGCTCAAATTTTGTCGTGGACCAACGGTAACGTTTCTCTGGTTTTTTCAAGAAAATGGAGTTATTATTAAGGTTAGTGTTAAGGTTAATGTTCCTCAGAACGAAAGGGTAATTAATTTCGGTATAAAGATTAAAAAAAAAAAAAAAAAAAACCACCAGGCGTAAAATCCCCCCATCCTTCCGTTGACTCTCCCGCCTTACTTCCTCCGATCCTCCACCATACCACCGCCACTATTCTCTCCTGCGCATCCTCCACTGATCCTAGCGCCACCCGTTCAAGTGGCCGAAAATGACAAAACTACCTCGGATACTCCTCCTCCTCCCCTTCCTCCTCGCCCTCGTCCCATCCACCACGGCGGAGATCAAAACCTTGAAGATCTCCTCCGACGCGCGGTCAATGATCCTCTTCGAACGATTCGGCTTCACCCACACTGGACACGCCGCCATCACCGTCTCATCCGTCTCCGTCGTTTCCTCTCTCTCCTCCCCTGACCCATCTCGTCTTGGGTTCTTTCTCCTCGCCGAAGAATCTATCATCCAACTTCTCCTCGAAATCCAACAAAGCCAATCCTTCTGCGTCCTCGACTCCAAGTTCATAACCCTTTTGTTCACTTTCCGGGACCTCTCTCCGCCGCCGGCTTCGTCGTTGAACCGCTCTTACCCCGTCACTTCCCCGAATGAATACTCCCTTTTCTTCGCCAATTGTGCCCCGCAATCTAAAGTCACCATGGATGTCCGGACCGAGCTTTACAATCTCGATAACCTCGGCGGCGTCAAGGATTACCTCTCCGCGGGCCTTACCCAGCTGCCTACTCTTTATTTCCTATTTTCCTTGGTCTATATAGGATTTTTGGGGTTCTGGATTTACTTTTGTTTGAACAATAGGTTGTCCGTCCACCGGATCCATTTGTTGATGAGCCTTTTGGTTGTGATGAAGGCATTGAATCTGCTGTGCGCGGCGGAGGACAAGCACTATGTGAAGACTACGGGTACCCCTCACGGATGGGATGTGTTGTTTTACCTTTTCCAATTCATTCGTGTGGTGCTTTTGTTTACTGTCATTGTTTTGATCGGCACCGGGTGGTCATTTTTGAAGCCATTTTTGCAAGAAAGGGAGAAGAAAGTGTTGATGATTGTGATCCCGCTCCAGGTCTTGGCTAATGTGGCTTCCATTGTGATTGGAGAAACAGGGCCATTTATTAAAGATTGGATAGCTTGGAATCAGGTGTTTTTGCTGGTGGATATTGTTTGCTGTTGCGCCATTATTTTCCCAATTGTATGGTCAATTAGATCGTTGAGGGAGACTTCGAAGACAGACGGCAAGGCTGCTAGGAACTTGGCAAAAATGACCCTTTTTAGGCGGTTTTATATTGTGGTCATTGGGTACTTGTATTTCACAAGAATTATTGTGTTTGCATTAAGGACAATCGCTGCTTATAAGTATCAGTGGGTGGCATTTGCAGCCGAAGAGATTGCAAATTTGGCATTCTATACTTTAATGTTTTACATGTTTCGGCCAGTCGAGAATAATGAGTACTTTGTTCTCGATGAGGAGGAGGAAGAGGCTGCTGAGATGGCTCTTCGGGACGAAGAGTTTGAGCTTTGAAGTTCAAATCTGGTTGGCCGTCTTCTTTTTGCAATTTTACTGCTCTAACTTTTAGATTTTTTTTTTTGGGGGGGGGGGGGGGGGGGGTTGTTGAAATCATACTCCTAAGTAGATTTATAGCTGTTTAATTTCCTGTTTTGTAACAATTGAATATTGTGGAATAATGCCTTCCACTTTGGAACAATGCAATCCTTCTATCACTTGGGCCCTTTTGTTTTTTGGTTTATTTACCTTAATGCTATAGTGCGTTAGTTTGAATAGTTTGTTTCTGATCATGCAAATTCTGATCATTAAATCATATATTTATTAATGCTGTCAGTTATGATAATTGAGGGGGTGCTGCGGCTCAGTAGATCTGTCACATGATGTGCGTTGCTATTACATGCTGACATGATACATTTTACCATATGAGTCTGTCCTAGCTTCCATATAAGGATGGATGTTTTACCAAGTTTGTCTGACCTTGTGTAATCTTAGAAGAGGTCATGCTGTGATGGTATGAATGGTTATCACTCTTTTACATTTCTAAAGGCTTAAACCTCACTTTTATTTATCCTGCAAATCTTAGACAGTCACTCCCTTTCGCTGTGAAATACAATGAATAGTGTAGTTATGGGAATATTCAACCTCATTAAGTAAGGAATGTAAGTGGTTTTAAACAACAAAAATGTCAAAGGTGTAAGCAGCTTAATTAAACAACATAAATGTTTAAAGTGGGATACTGATCTTGAACATCTCTGGTCACTGTACCTGAGATGTTACTTGTCTTTTGTGTGTGCCTTGTTTCTGTCACACCCTGAGATACCTTTATTATTGATTTTGGCTTTTCTAACAGAAAGATTACTTCTCCTAGTTAACAAAATTATGTATCTTTAAATAATTGTTCTTTGTTTGGGATCATAATAGAATCCTTGATTCGTAAAAAATACTCTATTTTAAACTATATTTCTTTGTTTGGGATCATAAACAATCCTTTTTAATGGTTATATCTTACTTCCATAGTTCTTTCTAGACAAACAATCTGTTCAAATCTCCAGCTATAGATAATCTTTTATGAATAGAAATGTGTTCTCTCTAGCTGCTTGCTTTGCGAAATAGATAGTCATCAACTGTTAGGTTTCTCTTGTTAACTTTCCCCTAAATGTGTATTTGAATTGAACCATAAAATGGCTACCCTGTTGGATTTGGTGATATTGCACTAGTTGTGGAATGGAGAACCTTCTTAAGCTGTTATCTTATCAAGCAAATACAAGAATTCAAAGAAGCAATGTTTGCATGGCTTTGTGACACATATGACACTCAGGAGTCCTGTATTAACATTTGTGTCCTGTGAAAAAGTTTTTATGCTAATGACAGTTACAGCTCACCGGTACAAGTGCAGGATTCTAGTTGATGGTTTACTGCCTGTAAGTTTTCAACTGTCCCTGATAAGGGTCTTTGGCCACATTGTTAGTGGTTAAGAGCAATGATTTACAAAGGTAATCTTCTTCTGTTGTAGTCGTGCTGTATCAATAATAAATATTTATCCTGGAAATTTATGTCAGCATCATGTAGGTAGGAATTTAGATGGGTATCAGATTTACTGGGTTCCTCTGAATTAAATGGATGCAATTTGTGGTCCTGGAGGACAGTGGGGTAAATTGGAACCAAAATAATTTTGGTGCATCATTTTAGAGAAAACTATTGTGCGTATCTTGAGCTTGTTTCTGTCTGTGTGTGTGTGTGTGTGTGCGTGGTTTTTTTTTTTTTTTAAATAGTAATGAATCGTCTCTTCTTGATAGATTAAAGAACAAAGGTAGGGAGTTCTGGTTTGGAACTACTAGCTTCTCAAGAGCATTTGGAGGGATATTGGGGAAGGGAATGGGACCATTTTAAGCCTGTTTGTTGATCGAGCGTGTACGACTTTTGTGAGCCGCTTTATTGCTGGATTAGGAGTGCGTATGACTTTTGTGAGCTGCTCTATTGCTAGAAAAGCGACCATTCGAAGTCTATTTGCGAATTGAACCAAATAATGAGTTGCTGTATTGCAGAATTTAAGGTTGTGGTGTGGACTTCCATTGAGGCATTTGCAGTCTTTATGTCTGACCGTTCAGAACCTAGATAACATTTAGGGAATTAGCTTCCAGTAACACATGCTGCAAGCGCAACAGATCAAGCTAATTCTAATAACAGCACCTGTAGCGATACCTTTCAAGCCGAAACTTATTTTCTAATCAACAATCCAGATCTTTCAATTTATGCATGTATTTTCTCCTAGCAAGCTTCATCTGCATCTAGAATATGTATTGGATGATACGTACACTCATTTAAGTCTTAGATCCCAAAATAATTCCTAGACATAGCAACAAGAGTCTCACTCAGGACGCTGAGACCCAAAATAATTCCTACTTCGCGGAGACAGAGAAACAAGAAGGGTCTTGGGACATTGGGACGCTCTCGGTCTATCCATAATGCATAATCACATGGCTAACGTTTTAAATTAACACGCGAGCGTACAAAGATCTATTCCACAGAGGCAGCCTATTTTAGCTTCAATATTCCTGTTATCTTATATTCACACTTCCGCTGGGTAGGGAATTCTATGGCGGTTGGGGAGTAAATTTGAAGCACAAGCTATTAGCAGCATATTACAAGCCACCATCTTCTTCTTCAGCTCTAACTTACTGTATCCAACAACAGGAAATTTTACTATAAATACAACGAAAACAAATCCTTCAATGATAAGAGAAGCCTGCTGATTAATGTAGTAAGCTTTTAGTAGAAGGCAGTAGATGCCTGCCCACCTGACACCTCCAGCAAGAAAACACTACACAAAATGTAAGCCACAACTGCTTCCACAAATATGCACATACTGAAGGTACTACTGATCTAAGCATAACCCTGTCTACCATGTACTGATCTAAGCATAACTGTGTCTGCATCAGAGGATGAGTAAGTCTCTCAAGCATCTGAAATATGCATGTTATACTTCTTTGCCAACTTATTAGCGGAACCATCAGCTAAAACACCATCTACCAGCTGAAACTTTTTATAGTTGGCTTTCAAAGTCTCCTCCTGTTGGTTTGCAAGCTTTTTTTCCTCTGCAAGTTGTCGCTGATTAAAGGGAATGAAACACCAGGAAAAAATGTTGGAATCATTATTCATTCAAAATAATTTAACAAAGTTTGCTAAAAAGCTACAAAATCATATATTAAGTCTTAACGTTGAGTAGAACAAGGATAAGAATTTCTATCAAACAAACAAAAGGCAAAAAGGATTTTACGCTGAGGAGGAAATCAGCTTCAGCAGCATGCTTTCGGGTCAGATGCTTCATCTTTGTGGCAACCTCAAAATCAGGATCTTTTGGATCCAGCCATTGGAAAGTAATCCTCCTTCCAGGATTTCTTGGACGATCATCAAACATCTCTGCTGCTGCAGCACACCCGCTGACAGGTCTTGGCATCCCAGAAACCATGAAGGGCGAAGTGGCCATCTCTGCAATGATCCCAGCGGCCTGAGTTGAAGTTTCCATCTCCACCAACGCAGCTCGGGGGAGGTTCTGAGGACTGATATAGTTGGGGATGAATTGGACAGTTACCACGTTGCCAAATTGATCAAAGGCAGCTTTCAAAACAGTATCTGTCACCTGAGGTGACAGGTTGTCGACATAGATTGTTCTTGTAACTCTTTCTTCAAATGCTGCATATTCCTCAGCTGAAGCTGCCATGAATAAACTTTTCCTGTACCACAAGATGCAAATGGCTTCATCTCTTATCTATTGAAAATAATAAATCAGTGTCATATTGCAGTGGCATCCATCCGTGAGCAGCTAAACTCATTGGCAAACCATGTTAAGCACAGAAAGATCAATTTACAATTTATTAATCTAACCACAAAAATATAAAATTATTCTACCCGTTATATACGGCATACAAAAGTGTCGGTAATCCTAAGATTTTAGGGGTAAAAGCATCCTATCCTTACAATGCTCCCTTGAAATAAGAAACAAATCCTACAAGCAAGAAACAGCATTCCATACGAAATAAGAGGGTTGCCAATGATGCAGGATGCACGTTTTCAAGCTGCACATCTCAGGTGCTAAACCATTGTCACAAAAGGAACCATGTTCTTGTGGTATTCACTTCATCATTGGGTTATTAATCGAACCAAACCACTTTAACCCCCTTTCTCTCCTTGAGGCCACTTAGTTGTGTTTATTACAGAATCTCAAATCATATCAAGCGTCAAGTTATATTGAAATACAAAAACCTAAGTGCATTAGCTTCTATTACGTGAAAAATCACCTCAAATTCGACAAATCATGAGCATAAATCACAACCTAATTAGGAAACCCCAGCACACCAAATCCCTAATTTAGACAATGGCCGTGAACCATAGCAAAGCAAAACAGTATCCAGGATAGAGTACTCACCTCAGATAGATCGGCCCGGGGAGTATTCGCGGAGAGGAGAGACTTCAGATTTTGAAGCTTTGTTAGCAAGACTGAAGTTTTGAAGCTTTGTTTAGCGAGACTGAAGTTCTCTCTAGAATTTATTAAACCTGCGTAATTAAGCAATGTCCGTGTATGTGGGCTTTTAGCCCATATCCACACTATGGGCGGGCTCGGTTGGCAAATGGGGGTCTATTTTTCAAAACTGAGATGTAATCCATATTGTGCGGACAAATTTTCTGATCCTTTTTTGTATTTGGGCTTGTCCTCAATGCTCCAGCCCCTTTAAAAATATTGGCATTGGAATTTTCTGGTTTTCAGTACTATATCATATTTAAAGAATTAAAAGAAAAAGAAAAGAGAGTTGGTTTATGTAATTATATTAGTATATGTTAAGGTTTGGAATTGCTTTCGTTTCATTTGGTATATCACTCTTCTATAGCTTCTTCAAAGAATAAATTTTTTTTGGTGTAAGTATAAAAATTTATTCTTTGCGCCTAGAAACTAAGATTGCACATTTAATTTGACAATTTTCATGTTTTATGAAACCACAAAACTATATGGCCAGTCCAGGCATTTGCCCAACTTGGAGCACCATTTTAAGAAACCAATTCTATATTAATAAGATATATATTGTCTATGCTTGTCAATGTGGATGTTCACAATAATTTATCATAGTACCAAAAAATTACGGTATCATATTGCGGATAGTGTTGGTATATTCTAATATTTAACCTCTTCATCCAGTTAATTATAGATGTCCGGTATCATTGAAATCCATTACAATATCCCTTCGAAATTTATGATTCGATATAGCTCAAAACGCTAAAAGAAATCATAAAGGTCCATCCTTGATTTCCCTGAGGAATTATTTTTTATCTTTATTGGCAAAATCTTGATCTAATATGTGCTTTTCTAGTTTTTATAGCACTTAAAGAAGTCTCAAAAGTAAAAGGGGCTGGTTCAAAAGTCAAAGTATTTGCTTATGCTCTACTGACTACTCTACTTCGTGCCCCTGGCTTGGCATTTAACTTGTCCTTCTTGCATGGTGTATTGCCAATAGCTACAAATAAAATAACCGATTTCTGCTATTTAGTTTACTAATGCCCTAAAAAATCGAAAAAGGGCCTTGATTGGCGTAGATAATTTAGCCACAAATGTCATTAGATGGCGGTCAGCCAAAACAATTTGGGCCTGACAAGAGATACCTTGGGCCATCAAACTTTCAGTAGATACTGTGTATGGATATGCAGTGTACAAAAACCAGTCCAGGCCCAATAATAATACTGTCTTTTTGGACGAGCTTTTTTTTTTTTTTTTTTTTTTAAAACTTTCGGCACAAGGCCTACAGAGAAAATTAGAAAAAGAGAAATCTAAACAAATTTCACAATCTATCTCAAAAGTCAATTTCTTTTTGGACGAACTTTTAAACTTAAAACTGTTACACGCCAAACTCCAGAGTTAATCATTTTTTTGGAGTTTTTAAGGAGTTATTTAGTGTTTGAAGAACTCATTTTTTATCAACTTATACTTTTACATTTTGAAGAACTCTTTGTGCCAATTCAACTTGTCCAATCGTTGTTGACCCATCTTTCGAGCGCTGGCAAAAGGAAAAACCAAGAAACGTGATATAAGTAAATACACATGAATATTGTATTATGCAAGACGGATGGAGCTTAACCTTGTAATTTACCTTTCTTTTTGTTTTTTGGTCCATATAAATCTTGATGATACAATTTCTTTTGCACCTCAGAATCAACAAAAATACTGAGACCAGCCCATTCCTCTCTGGCTTGACGAATATCTGCACACCTAATCAAGGATTGCGCCCATGTTATTAACAGCGATGGTAAAAGTAAATTATGATAGCTTAAAAAAATTGAGAACGTTGCATAATTAAAATATTGAAACATGCCACATGGGAGCATCATATATTTTGGTGACGTGAAGAGATGAGGGCGTGTACAAGAGGAAGTAGGAATTGTTGGTCACCGCATCATCTTCTGGAAAGGTACTAGATACATGCTCTCAGTAAATTGTCAATGGCCTAACATATTAATGATCCAAGAAGAAGAAAAATACCACCTTTGCATACATTTTTATTTCCATACATTTATGCAATTATTATGAGAATAACTCTTTGAAGACCAGAGGACAAATGTAAAATCATAACAAAATTGACCAAACCATGTACAGATTGATATGCATCTTTCATTAGGCAACCCTAAAATTTTGTATACTTCTTCTAGTAAAACTTGTAGTAACTTGCAAAAATGAGAAGAAAGATAATACACTTTTGCTCAGTCTAATAATTTCTCTCTTTTGCTATCGTAGATTAAACTACGACAATTAGAGATTTGTGAGATACAGTGGTCTCCAGTTCACATAATTGAAACAAAATCCAAGGGAATTTATGAGTGTATTGCAGGGGTGAGAGCCGTAACAATGAGAAGCACATATGGGTAGTTTTTAAACGAGATAAAGCATGTACGATTATGTAACAAATCACGCGAGCCGGCCTTGAGTCTTGACAACCGTAAATAACTTTCAGAACACGAATTACTGTTACGATTTCATGCGCGGGCCCCCATCTCCTTTCACACTCGAGACATTTGGTATTTATATATTTGTTCCGGAAAAATTAGATGTCTGGTAAAGGGCAAAAGTTTATACTGTAAATAAGATGGGTTATAAGCGTACTTGTAGTTAATCTGGCGCTTAGTTATTGTGTAAAAACATTATTGGTCAACCATTACATCACTGGAAATAAAGATCTGCCTTCAGAAACAAAGTCGACAATTTCAAAAACAAGTTGACGAAAATATATTTTCCTTCACAAGAAACCTCACGGTAGAATTGGTACCTGGTAGGCAATGAAACATGACGATTGGTTACACTTCCACAGAGGAAAATGAATTTGGCCTCAGTAGTCACTTCGTAGATAGAACTAGTAAGAGGCAGTACAACTCCTCACCTACTGGCCATAAATAACTGTCAATACTCATTAGGACACGAAACCATTTACCTTAATTATAATAATGCACATACATATATATACACATGATAATTCATAACCCAAATCTTGGTCTTTGATTTGATACAATGTTAATTCACAGCTAAACTTTGAAAATATCCCAAAAAATTCTCCAAAATTCCCTCGGCCATTTCCAGCTCGCAGATAATTTTGTATCCAGCTCCTTCACGACTAAACTAAACCGTTTGAGTTCGATCTTTCGATCCATCATGTCTTCTTCCGGGGGCGATGACATGTCCACGGCTAGTGACCTTCCATTTTTAGGTCCAAGACAAGTTATGGAGCTCCAAGAATACAGCAGAAGACCCAAACATCAAGTATCAATTACGCTTGGTGAGCTATTGCGGCGAGTGGGAGACTCTACCAGCGAAGGAAGTACTTCTGAGCATCAAGTTCTTGAACTTGAAGACTCCTTTTCGAAACCCTCTTCGTTTCCTTTTGTTCTTTCTTTTCGTAACCTCAGTTACAGCGTGAAAGTTTGTCGTAAATTGCAACTGCCTAAGTTTCTCAGGAGAACTAACTCGCCAGCTGTTCCATTGGACTACGACACGACCGATAGCAGGACTAATACGAAGATCTTGTTGAATGACATATGCGGTGAAGCAAGGGAGGGTGAGATCTTGGCCGTTCTTGGGGCTAGTGGATCCGGAAAGTCGACGTTGATTGATGCTCTAGCTGATCGTATAGCAAGAGAAAGCCTCAAAGGTACAATCACTTTGAACGGTGAAGTTTTGGAGTCCAGGCTTCTTAAACTGATGTCAGCTTATGTCATGCAAGATGACCTCTTGTTTCCCATGTTAACTGTGGAAGAGACCCTCATGTTCTCAGCTGAGTTCAGGCTTCCGCGTTCCCTATCAAAGTCTAGAAAGAAAGCACGAGTTCAAGCATTAATTGATCAATTAGGCCTCCGAAGCGCAGCCAAGACGGTGATTGGGGATGAAGGCCATAGAGGAGTTTCAGGTGGAGAACGACGCCGTGTCTCAATTGGAATTGACATTATTCATGATCCTGTATTGTTATTTCTCGATGAGCCCACATCAGGGCTTGACTCCACCAGTGCCTATATGGTGGTGAAGGTCTTACAAAGAATTGCTAGGAGTGGAAGTATTGTGATCATGTCAATTCATCAACCTAGCTTTAGAATTCTCAACGTGCTGGACCGTCTGATTTTCCTTTCACGTGGGCAGACAGTGTTTAGCGGCTCTCCTGCTAGTCTTCCCCGATTCTTTGCTCAATTTGGTCATCCTATTCCGCCACATGAAGACCGGACAGAATTTGTTCTCGATTTGATTCGCGAGCGCGAAGGAATTCCCGGTGGAACTAAAACTTTGGTTCATTTCAACAAATCATGGCAACTGAAGGAGAACCTTTGTAACTCTCTTAGAAACGGGGCATCAACTCCATCCCTCAAAGATGCTATTAGTTCAAGCATTTCCAAAGGGAAATTAGTCTCAGGGGCAACAAGCACTGATGCCAATCTCTCCTCAGTTCCAAGGTTTGCAAATCCATTTTGGATAGAAATAATAGTTATTGCCAAAAGGTCAATTCTGAACTCTTTCAGGGCACCTGAACTCTTTGGAGTCCGCTTAGGGGCCGTTATTGTGACTGGAGTTATTCTGGCCACGATCTTCCGGAAGCTGGATAGTTCCCCAAGAGGCGTTCAAGAAAGAGTAGGCTTCTATGCCTTTGCTATGTCCACAACTTTTTATACATGCGCTGAGGCCATTCCGGTCTTTCTACAACAGCGTTACATCTTCATGAGGGAGACCGCTTACAATGCTTATCGCCGCTCATCTTACGTTCTCTCCCACTCCATCATCTCCATTCCGTCTATATTAATCCTCTCAATTACATTTGCCGCAATAACCTTCTGGGCTGTAGGATTAGCTGGTGGATTTTCGGGGTTCCTTTTCTTTTTCCTTTTCACGGTGGCCGCATTCTGGGCTGGAAGTTCCTTCGTGACATTCCTCTCTGGAGTAATATACAACGTCATGGTAGGCTACACCATAGTTGTCGCAATTTTAGCGTATTTTGTGCTTTTTAGCGGTTTCTTCATTAGTCGGGATCGGATTCCCCGTTACTGGATATGGTTCCATTATGCTTCACTAGTTAAGTATCCTTACCAAGGTGTGCTGCAAAACGAGTTTAATGATCCGAATAAATGTTTCGTGAGGGGAATTCAAGTGTTCGATGCCTCACCCTTGAGGGCCGTTCCAGACTCATTGAAGCTGAAGCTGTTGAAATCCATGAGTGAGACTTTGCATATGAACATTACAAGTTCAACATGCTTGACAACAGCATCAGATATACTGCAGCAAACGGGGGCTACTGACCTCGACAAATGGCATAGCTTTTGGATAACCGTTGCATTGGGCTTCTTCTTCAGAATCCTTTTCTACTTTGCCTTGTTAATTGGTAGCAGAAACAAAAGAAAGTGACGGAAGTAAACATTCGGGCCTGGCAGCTACGTGCTTTTCTTTAAGCTTGATTCTGTATTTTATTATTTGATAAATGTCTCTCAATTTTAATCCCCTCAAATTGTTGTTTTGGTAGTTAATTGCAATCTGATTCTAATTAGTGCCTTGTCATTACATGTAAATCCACCTACCACACTAGTGGGTAAACCGTTCAAACAAAGTTTTGATGGTTGTGCCTAGCCGCCTGATCTTAAAGATTATTGGATTATTTTCTCAACAAACCACATTGGTCTTACAGTGAGTAGCAGTTGCTGCCAACCTTACTCTTTTTTTTATTAACCTATACTATTACATTTGGAGAAGGAAAATTGTTGGTAAGATTCAAGCTCTCAACCTCTAAAGTGGAGTCATAGAGTTATAGCCGCTCGAACCTCTATTCGTTCCCACCACCTTACTATTACATTCCAATTAACATGTAAATACTGCTGATTCGCACATTCTCAAGCTCCTAAATTTGTCAAGTTTTATGAACTATTGAGCTTTTCAATATATGTAAGTTTTACACGTGCTTTGTGTTTGCTCTTGCATTTTCCATGAACACGTTAATTGTCATGAAAAAAGTTCATACAAGATGGAGTTTGCATAGCACATAAGATGCGAGTGCATTTTTTGACAAATAATTGTAGCTCTCTTTCGATATATGGTGAAATAATATTAGTGATAATAAATAAGATAGAATGGCTATCTTTCCATATTACCTCTACATGTATTTAGAGGATGTTTGGTTTAGGGAAATGAGTATCAATGATAATGATACTTATTGTTAATATTTTAAAAATAACCATCACGGAGTAAAAATGATTAACTGTGATCTCTATAATTTTATCCAAAATACTACTCTATCATACTCATTAGTCATTTTGGGAGAAATGATACTTATTCTATTACTAAACTAAACATGTTTGGGGGAGGGAACAGTTAAAATCCATGTTCATAGTAGAATTAATTATATTCATAGTGATAATGATATAAGAATTTGAATGAAGCGGTTCCTTAAGGTAATTTGTCTCGTAGCAATAACTTAAAGTTAATCTTTAAAATTCCCTTTTGAATTTGTGAACAATCGAATGCTTTATCAAAATAAAACCAGAATGTACACTCAAGACGGATATAAATTTATAGTGTTTACTATCTTTATCTATAAATTTACGGTATTCCGTATCCACATTATTGTAGCAAGGATAGAATTATTAAAAATAAAAAAAATAAAAGATTGCAGTGAGGGCCCGTACTTAACTAAATGCTCTTAAAGATTTCGTGCAAAGTTCAGGCCCATTGTTTTCTCCACAAATCAATCAATTACTATCTCTGAATGAAGGGCCACAATTTGCGGGTCACATAAGGCTAAGGGCCGATGAGTTACCTGACAACTTGTTCGAACCCAATAAAAGACTAATACATATAGCGATGGGCTTCCTCAAATTTTAGATGGTAGTTTCTTGGAAACTCAGGCCTGGTCCGAATATTGTTGATTCTGGACTCTTGGATCCACGCCAAGGTATCCATACCGTTGATATCCGCTGAACCTAATTAAATACCATACACAACCCGATCGCGCTCCTGTATTTTCACTTTCTTGATAGAAAGAAACCTAGGGCTGAATCCAGAGTTCAGAGTTGGGGAATTTCATTATTAGGTAATCTTGTCTGTATTTAGTTATTATCTATCTACATATTCGGTGTCAAGATTTGTGCCTTTTGTTTGGATTTGTGCTATAATCAAGATTGTGGCGTCTGATTAATTGTTTTGATTTCCTCCGTGGATTTCCTGTGATTATTTATTTTTGTTCATAAATTATTGTTAAAGATTTAATTTGCAATTATTAGCTGTTGATGACCACATGTAATTGTTTTATACTTTCGGATTGGATTTTTATGAATCGTAGAGGAATTTTATTTTTGGCGTCTGGAGTTAATTGAGTCTAGTTTTGGAATTGGAGTTTAAGCTGTAGAATAGTTCAGTCACAATTTTCAGTCATTTGCAAATCTGACGTAATCATGCATAGCTTGGTGGCCTTTTGTCCATCCTGAACTGTTTGGCAGGATGCGTCGACCATGACTCTCCATAAAATCTCTGTAAAAAAAAAAAAAAAAAATTCTTGGGAGGTAATAACTAATATGGATCCTTAATACAAATCACCATGTTTTTAAATCAGCTTCTACCACTGCTTATTTTGTGTTTCTTATCAGTACCTTAGCTATCTAGAAGGTGGTCCTGTAAATTGTTCTTGCATCTTAGTTGTCTTGAAACTAGTTGATATGCGTTCTGGTGATTTATGATTGAAATTACAGCATATTTCTTGACGGTTGCAGTTGAAAATGCCTCGTTATGATGATCGATACGGGAATACCACTCGACTGTATGTTGGTCACTTGTCTTCTCGGACTCGTTCACGTGATTTGGAGCATCTATTCAGCAGATATGGAAGGTATGCATACATCTTTACTTGTAGCATAACTTGCTTGCCTTTATTTGAATGTTATTTCCTACTAATTGTTGTGGTAATATGCTTTTGGATAAGTGACTTTTCCATACATGCTGATGTTGTGTGTTCTAGACTTCAGGAGTTGTGAGCTCTGACAGCCATTTGTTATGCGTATGACAGATCTGGCTTTTTTGTGGTTCAGATTTTTCGTCTGTTTAGTATAATTGCAGTTCACTAAGCTAGGTTCAAGGCTTTTATTGGGTTGTACTTTGGATTCTAATCTAAAATATCTATCCATAAAAGTTGTTTTCCTCCATGAGTTTTAGTATTTGATTGTTTTAAGAGGCAACAGAAACTCTATTTCCATTCTTTTCTGTTTCGAAATTTTGGGAGTGAAGAAATTCATCTCTTGAAGTTTGAAGTTCTATTGGCAGCGGGTATTCCAAAATTCAATGAATAACCACTTGAAACTTGAAGACGGCAATCTTGGGGTTAATAAAGAATTTCAATCCTGGACATAGATCACTGTGAGACTGAGCCGTTGGAATACTCTGTATTCAGCGGGCAAATTAAGTATTTTTCTTTTTTTTTTTAACATCAAACCCCGGTTATTTGACAATTTTTTCTTTTAAATTTTTTCAAAACATAAAAACATAAATGTATTCAGATCAGTGGTTAACTAATCTAAGCTGTGAGATTAAGTCCCCCATTCGTGCATGGGAGAGACTGATTCTTTCCAAGCATCTTTGTTGCTTGGTATCGCATTCATCATGTTATCTATGAAGGAACATTACGTCCTCAGGTGCATTTGAGATTAACTCGAATGATCTTGTTGAAGGTTACTGGGCTTTTGCCTGGCCTGAAGGTCAAATGGTGAGTGGGTGGCCTTGGTGGAAATTCTTGCCAGAGTGTTAGGAGACTTTGGAGATTCTTTCTGTTGTGTCTTTGCGTGTTTTTATGGCATTGGCAACAATCTCAAAATGGTGTTTAGTTCGTCTTGAAGGACAAGTTTCATGCACTTCCAGTACTTAAGTATTGATGGCCTTACTCTTTGTGGCAACCATTTCCGCAGAGTACGAGACGTGGATATGAAGCAAGATTTTGCTTTTGTGGTATGTGTTGTTTCTCCCATGCTTTTTCAATATTAATGCATAATTGTTACCAATTGCGCAATTATGGGTTTGTTTTTGTCGGTTTTTCCATCTTAACTTTGGCACAGGATTTTAGTGACCCAAGGGATGCTGATGATGCGATATATGGTTTGAATGGTCGGGAAGTTGATGGACGGCGTATTATTGTGGAACTTGCAAAGGGAGTAAGTAGATGCAAACTCGCTTGCTGAAGAAGAAATGTATATTTAAGAAATTAGATGGCATGTTCTCTTACATATATGTGCCTATTGTAGGATGCTGAAATAGAATTCCTAGGATATAGTTTCAGGTGTCTGTTTTGAATATTTTTTTCTTATTTCCCATTCCTTTTTTAGTTGTTCTCATATTTTGCTTGATTTGTTTCTGGTGTTTCTATGCGAACAAGAAGTTAATGATCTTTTCCATCTCTATGGTTACTTATTAGAATTTGTTATTTGAGATTATCTGTGTGTTTATTTAATGGTTCAAGGGGTGTTGTATTCTACTGTTCATCTGTGGAATGGTTATCTGGCCGTCCTCCTCCTGTGGTGAATTTATTTTGTTATAATCTGATGTGACAAAACTAATTAAACATCTTCTGATGATGCCTAATTTGAGAGTAGGTGCCACGTGGTCCTGGTGGTGTTCGTGAATATCTTGGTAGAGGTCCTGCTCCTGGGTCAGGACGCTGCTTCAATTGTGGCCTTGATGGTCACTGGGCTAGAGATTGCAAAGCAGGTGACTGGAAGAACAAATGTTATCGCTGTGGGGAAAGAGGTCATATAGAAAGGAACTGCAAGAACAGTCCTAAGAAGCTCAGGTACTTGTCCTTGAACAGCTATCTCCACTGAAAGTCATTGCTATACAATGTTGTCTTAACTTATAGCGGACATCTTTTCTCTAGGGAAAATAGGGAGGAAAAATAACCAATTCCTTAGTTCGGTGCTTTTTCTTTAGGGAAGAATCACCAATTCCATAGTCGAGTGGCTTCTCTCTGGAGAAGGTTTTGAATTTTTAATGGCTGAATTAAAATTTTCTTGTTCCTTCCCTATTTTAAATATTTGGAGTTTTTTCCCAAGTATATGCAAACTCAGAATAGTCGTAGTTTCATGTTTTAGATAAAGAGCCATAGTTATTAAGATTGTTAATTTTTTAAATTGATGTCTGTTTATTAAAATTGTTTGACTTGTTTCACGAAAGAAAAAAAATTCAGATTTTGCCTAGTTAATGCAGAAAAATATTTCTTGGTTATCATTGCTGTTTTACTGCTTGATAGGTTATGTAATGTGTATTTACCAATTCCTTGTGCACTATCATACGTATTTATCTCTTCTTATCAGCACACTTAGTATTTTATGAACTTTCTCCCGTGCGCTTTTATCAGTAATTGTTTGATGTTATTTGATTTCTTTTTGTTTGGTTGCTTATGCAATAATGTTGCCTCAGGCGAGGTCGAAGTTATTCAAGATCACCAGTGAGATCACGATCTCCTCGCCGTGGCAGACGTCGTAGCCCAAGCTATAGCCGTAGTCGCAGCTACAGGTCAGCCATGAGCTAAGATGTAACATGTTCTTAGTGTTTTCTCTCATTCTGTTATTCCTTTTTTATTAAATATGAGTTGAATTTATAATTAAGGATGCAACGGTATCACTTGAATGCTAAGCATTTTAGCTTGAGCTTGGTCGCAAGTGCCACAACTTGAGCTTGACTCATGCTCAACTCGACTATGTTATATGGGAATAAGGTGCTCAATTGAGTACATTAGCTGTGTTACATCAAAGTTGGAATATGATGTGCTTTGGGTGCTCAATTTGGCTCGTCGAGCTGAACATCTTTTGGCTTCAACTTAAGAAAAATGAGTCTAGCAAGCTTAACCAACTTAGGCACTGACCTTTTGAGACCAGCTTTTGGCATCCCTTGTACATGTATGTCTGGTACATGAGTCCCCCAGATTTCCACTCTCCCTAATTTGTATATTTGGTTGTTTTTTAATTTGTTTTATCCATGTTACATGCACTCTTGTACACCTTCCAAAGTTTTAGTTAATTGAATCTTTGATTTGGTTGCCAGCCGGTCAAGATCACCTCCCGTTAGAGATCGGGTTGTTGACCGGGAGGAGCCAAGAACTAGGTCTCCATATGGTAGTCCAGATCTCGAGAAGGGCGCTGCTCCTTCCAGATCAAGGAAGCGAAGCCCAACACCTGATGAAGACTACATGAGGGGTGGAGAGAGCCCTTCTCCGGAGAAAGATAGAATGGTAAATGAGCAAGATGTAAACAGTCAAAGCCCTAGAGCAAGGAGCAGAAGCCCTGCGAGCTATGAGAAGGGTGGCCACGCTGATAGGAGGTATGATGATAGCCCTTATGAAGCAAATGGTCGCAGCCGCAGCCCTAGTCCGAGGGATGAGAGGAGCCCTGTCGATGATGTTGATGAACAACGCACTCCAAGAGGCAGTGAGTCACCATGATTACTGAACTGTAGGGTACACATTGGTTGCAGGTCAAGGATATGCTTTGGGTTTGACTGCCTATGGTTGATTTATGGCCTTTATTATATTTTGTGAGTTGTTCTATGATTATCGCTTCTAAATGTTACAGTGGATTGTGTATTCAGGAGATCTCATAGTTTTTTCACCTGAAGGATTGGGATTGAGTAATGAGCAATGTTACTGCCAGGACGTAAATGTTAACAATTTTTATCGCAATGTCACAACTGCATTTAAAGAAGGAAGTTGTTTGGCCAAGAAATGAAGCATTCTTGAATATCTTATTCTTATGTACCGTGGTGGAATATTCATAACTAATTGGAAATGAACCATCTATGTTAAGTGTATGTAGCAGGCCTTGTCTTTTCAACTGTTGCGGCCCAGGCTGAGAAGTAAAGAATAATGCGATGATAAGCCAGGACGTTTATGGATTCATTGATCAAAATGCTACTAACTACGCATGAACTCCCATTGGTGGCATGTTTTGGGAACTATCCTGGGTTAAGTGGAACGTTTTCATTGTGAACGCGAGGTAACCAAAATCATACGTTCAGAAAGGTGTGAATGCGTATATCTTTTTGAGACTTGGGGTAAGCCTGTATTTATACTACTTGAAGTTTAGGGATAAGTAAACAGGTTCCACTAAAAATTATTTCATCCTTTGTTTGTATTAAACCTGTTTATGCCAGGAGAACTGGTTCAACTTGAACGTGGTTACATGAAATATATATTTTTTTTTACACTCCCCAAAAGTCAACATGTATATTGATACGATAATTTAACAAGTATTTACGGTAAGTGCTATTTCCTCCATGCTATCTGTGAGATCTCATGGATTGGAAATTATTTGTCCCTAATACACCTTTTCTCAATTCTAAAGCAAACTTAGCGATCCGACTTGCTACAATATTCCTTTTGCCATCTACACATTAAAATGAGCATGAACTAATCAATGCTCTTAAGCCTAAGACATTCTCAATGACGGTGGCTTGAGACATCTCCTGTAACTTGATTCAGTAGCAGTACGCCTTGACTTGTACTTGGGAGGCTTGGGGGCAGGACGAGCTCAAAATCAAGTATATTTGCGAAGAATCGTTGAATCATTTGGGAACTGAAACAGAGAGTAACACTATCTGAGTCCCCAGGAACAAGAATATGTTCCAACTAAATTAGTAGACCCGGCTCCAACTTGAACAAACAACATTAGGCCCAAAGGAAGGTGAATAACTTGGGCCTGTATCATTTTTAACTTTAATCTGTTCTGCTCATTCTAAGGTCCACCTAATCCAATTTGTCTAAAAAAATCTGAAAATCTATCTGCCAAAAAAAAAAAAAACTGAAGATCATGTCACATGCTGCGATTGTAGCTCTCCCGTCTTTTACCACCGTCCGCTCGGCAGCTAACCGGCCGCGGCAGAAACGCAAGACAAAGACCCAAGAATTAAGAAACCAAGGCAAAACACCCACTGACTCCATTGCTATTACAGCTGAAACAAGCATCAGCAGCAGCCATGGTTTTGGGAGGAAAAAGAAACAACCCCTCTGGCAGTGTATACAGAATTGTGGCGCTTGCTGTAAACTCAATAAAGGTCCCACTTTCCCCTCTCCTGAGGAGATTTTTGATGACCCTGCTGACGTCGAGGTCTCTTTTCTAAGTACTGCCTTATCTCTTTGTAAATTTTAATCAAGAAAAAAAACAAGTGTGCAATATAATGAACGTTGTTGAAAAATGGGGTCTTTCAGCATTATAAGAGCTTGATTGGTCCTGATGGCTGGTGCATACACTATGAAAAGACTACAAGAAGATGTTCTATTTATGCTGGTGCGTGTGATTTTTTAGTTCATTTATTTGTTTGTTTGGATTTAATTTAGCTGCCTTTTCAGGTTAAACTTTGTCATATTATTCTTTGATTAAAAGACTGACGCGGGAAGATGTATTGTACTGTACTATAGATCGTCCGTATTTTTGTCGCGTGGAGCCTGATGTCTTCCGGACATTGTACGGAATTGACAAGAAAAAGTTCAACAAGGAGGCTTGCAGGTTTATAACAGATTAACACGTGGCATTCTTCTTGCCTTCTGGCTTTGTGTTAGTGTGTCTAATCACCATTTAAGTTTAATTGCCTGTGTGAGTTAATGTTTTTGTTCTCTGACTGCAGTTGCTGCATAGATACAATTAAAGCTGTGCATGGATCAAAATCTGAAGAACTGAATAATTTTAATCATGCAATATGGAACAAGAGCTCAAAGTGATTACTTGTGTTAGGTTAGTTCTGAATTCTTGAGCTTATCTTTTTCTCCTTTGAGAGAGTTTAATCTTGGCATATACGCTGCACGAGTATATTAGGGTGTTCTTGCAGATCTTGAGCTGGTTTTCAATCAATACCGTCTGTCAAATGTATGTGGGTTATTTATTATTTGTGATTGCTATTGTATCTAGGTAAAGCCCACTTAATCTTGCTAACTTAGGAGTTGGATTGTAAAGCATACTTACCTTTTGATCAACACGCTGTCTCTTGTTTGAGAAACCTGTTACTAGCTGATGTAATATGCGCGGCCTTTGAAGGGCCGTACTTTTGACATTTTGAAGTTATAATTATTTCCTTTTCCGGTGAAAAAAGAAAAAAGAAATTGATATCATTTGTGTACGATATTCATGGTTGCCATCGTTTGCCATGACCAGGAAAATGGTTGTCTGAACAGGGTCTTCAAATTTAAGAGACCAGCATCCTCAACCGCTTCCCATTTCGCGAAAGTCAGCTCCAAAGGACAAAGTTCTAAAGGATGGAGGTGATCATTTATAAATGTGAAAAGTTGAATAGTTATGGCAGAGTTATGCTGTAGGGAATCTTAACTATGGGAGTGGAATTTTTTTATTCTATGCGTATTACGCTATTACTTTATGGGGAGAGGAAACTGCTTTAACTAGGTACCGGATTAGAGATTCGGAAATTGAAAAGCAGGGGAATCATCACCAGATAAGAATTTAAAGGAGAAGTGTAGATGTTGCATCGGTGCAAGAATCAAACCCACAGAGTCATTTTGGTTTGAGCCCCTTTTAATCCTTTCTTATGAGTTATTCTGCAACCATTGAATTCTTCTACCAGTGAGGGGCAATCTTGTTGAATAATCCTTGGGTGTCAACTGAGCCACATTATTTCAACTCCATCTATCATTTATCTGACTCATCCTGACTTAAGATGTGAACAAAAGGTTTTACAGCATTTAACTTTTTATGTGGAAAGCTCAAGGATGATTAAAAGCTTAATCAGTATACACCATAAGATGGCCGTTATTTTGAACCTTTCTTGTAAACAGTATTATTTACTTAATCCTTCAATTGGCGTAAAAAAGTTACGTCATTTACTAATGGTGTGAGCAAATACCCATTTCGAGACCATATGTAACTACCATAATTGAAAATTTTATGGTTTATATGGCTGTTTCTAAGGAGTTCAGCATTTGGAAACGAAGAGATGAAGTGCTAATTGTCGGTCTTGTGCTGTTTTGGACATATTCGAAGGGAGTGAATGATTGCTGAACGCTTGTGCTTGAGGTCTGGTAGGAAGGATTAACAGGTGTGCCTCTTTTCCTTCTTTTGCATTTATAGCAACTTTTGAGATTAACAGGAGGAAAAAAAAATATTGAACAGCATCATTTTTTAGTGTTTAACTGAGCATGCTCACTATCCAAAGCTTAAGATTAAGTTTCAATTGTATTGTACTCGTACCCAAAAGACACAGAAAATAAAGTTTTGGGTTATGGAGTTCATGGCCAGCTTCACAGGAACGCTTAAGCAAATTCTCTTTTAGACGTTGGTTCTGCCATTCTGGTTATGATGTTTGAATTGCCAATTGCATAAAATGAATTCGAAAAGAACAGCTGTCTTCCTGCTTTAGTTTTCCCCTAAGAGATCAGTACCCTTCAAGAGATCAGTACCCCGATTTGCTACAACTCACAAGAAGACTAGGACCTGTTGGACTTCAGAATTTGGTTACCACCATACCCATCGCCTTCACCGACTTACACGCCACCTTTACTTACATAGAATGCGCCAAAAGTATTGCATATGGGAACGGCATGAGATGCTTTTTCTAGCCATTCAGCGTTTCAGCCCCTTTCCCTATCAATCCAATATGCCCTCTTTTACAGTGGCCTTTTCACTTCTTGCCTTTTCTGGGTTTCCTACCTTTTCATCCCAAAAGAGATTCTTGCTCTTTCCAGAACGCCCAAGATTGTACTGAAATGAAACCGAATCTAATCCTTCAAGTCCTGGAAAAGTTCTTTTGTGCACGAATTGTTTTCTCACAGCATTTAAATAGCCGGAGAGTTTCGACTATAGCCAGACGGGGAAGTTCAATTATATGCTTGGAGATTGTATCTAGATATTTATTTGTGACGCACTACTTCAATTATGTGCTATATGAGCCTGAATCCACTAATTATGAGCCTTATTATCTTACTTGGTTCGAGAGCAGCTACAGCAAGGCCGGTCCCTATGGAGAAACACTTCAATATCATCGAGAGGAACTGCTTGATGAATCCAACTTCAAACAATCCAAGGAAGCCAAGAATGGTTACTTAAGCGGATCTTTGTATTCATACGATCAGGATTGTGACACAATTGAGTCGCCTTACAGTAGTAGCAGCAGTTGGCTTGACGAGTATGAATACTACTTTGCTGGATGCTGGGCAGAAGATATGGTTCGTCACGGCTACGACGATGGCTTCTATGAACCATACGACGGCAGCTTAGAGAAAGCAGGCAATGCCAACTTAAGTGTCGATCAAGATGGAAGTAATCAAAGTTTTAAGGAAGATCTGCAGCATGCTCATTGCGATAGTCAATGGCGTGGTTTTAATTTTGGTTTTGCCGATGGAATCAACGACAATTATCTTGACCATGGCTGGAAAGAAAGTCAACCTTCATATGATGATTGCTGGAGTGAAACGAGACTTTATGAAAGTATATTTGGTCATTGGCCTTGCCTCGTTCAACAGGACCAGGAAAGCCATGCCGCTTCAAGTCGTTAGCTATAATTGGAGTCTGAACTCCTCCAAATTTCCTGTTTACTTTATATTCTGCTTACGATGCAGTGCGTCTGTTTTTTGGCTTTTGTTTTTGAATTAAGAGGAGTGGTTCGGGGTTTCGTGGGGTTGCTTGCTCAATCTCGGACACCGTTCATTTGTGCACTCTAATTGAACTATTGTTTTTAGGTCGCTCTATTGCAATACATTAATAAATCAACAGCTCCATCCCCAAAAGGATATGAAGATATTCTGCTTTCACCTCCCTGGCTGTTGCAACAACCCCACATCTTCCAAACTTATTACGCTGTGACAGAAGTAAAAACCTCCTTTTGATTTCCAAACGTACAATTAACAAGCAACGTGTTCAGTATGGTCGGTAACCGAGATTGATTCCATTTCCCACTGTTGAATGCACTCAATTTGCCAGATCATTAACGTATGCTATAATTTTTTATACAGTGCAGAAATTGTCCCTCACAATAGTATAAGCTTTCTTCCACTACAACTCACTGTACACATAAAGATGACAATCCCCTTGAGATACATATACAGAGATGATTTCACAGAAACCTGAAAAATTTAGTATTCTTGATTTATATTACATGGCTCAAAGGACCTATACCTAATTCATCCTCTATTTCATCACCCTCCTCAAAGAGTTTGAGGAACCGAGCCTGCTCTTGCTGGTTCTTTCTCTTTTGCCAATACTTGAATGCAGCTACCATTCCAAGAATCAAGAGCACTGAAACTAATGCACTGACTAAAACTACAAGTGCCCAGTGCATTCCCTTCTCCTGTTTATGCGAGCCAGAGGAATGTTCTGAAGCTGACAAAACAATTTAAGCAGTCAACAAGAAATTATCCAAACTATACAGCTGTATTTAAAATGACCAAAATTTCGTGCACATACACACGTCCAAAAACATTTAAGAATACAGAAAAATTACATTATAGGAAATGTGACCTACAGCTTGAAAGGCACGCCTGACATCCTTTAATAATTGTTTACTTGAGTAGGCATTTAATGTCCACAACAGTATTCACCACATGATGAATTATCACGGCAGATGACATAGCAAACTCGACAAATCCATCTAATGGAAAACTCATTTATATCTCAGAACAACCTAGAAAAATTCTAAAATATTTCAGTTTATGACCCAATTATTACTCCACACAAATCTTGTTCCAATTGCTGTCAAATGTTAGATGCACACTGATGCTGGCCTCACCTAGGAATGAGGTGAGGAGCCCAGATAGCAAATATTTGAACTTTCCTTCAACGTTAAAATTTATATATATTCTCCTACACAATGCCCTGATCAGAAATTTGAAAACTTATAGATAGACATGGACAAATTTATCTCCATTGAAAATTTGGATAAATATAGCAAAAATCCTAGTCCAGGGAAGTGCACAAAATAAGAGCAGAGAAAGCAGCAATCACTACAGGATACTTACTATTCTCAAGGGGCACACATTCTGGACATAAGAATGTAGCATCAAATTCCTTCTCTTTGACATGAATATATTTACCATCAGAACTTGTAAAATCAGAAGCACAGAACTCCCATTCATCAAATACATCATCTGACTTTATGCTGTCATGTTCATAAATCCCACAACGCTTGCATTTTTTATCCGTAAGTTCTGTTAAAGGCTGAAAACATCCAGAAGCAAAATTGAATTTTACCTTCTGAGGGGAAACTTATACATATTAGCAAGAGTTATTAAAATGTTAAACTATTAAACAAGACACAATCTAGAGAAAACAAAAAGGCCACATTCGATCACTGTAGAAAGTAGGAGAAAACTGCATGCAGGTTCTTAGAAAGCATAGCAATTAAGTGCTTCTCCTAGTCTCTACAGAAGCGGGAAATGAGAACCAATTCAGGAGGAATGAGATAAATTTTTTGAATTTCTTCAAAACATTGAATGTAAGAGACTTCTATATCCAGTTCATCAGAAGAAAAAGAAAAAGACATCTATGATGATGCTATCTACGTATATGAGGAATTCTATCCTATGCCAACAACAAACCACTCTTTCATGCTTAAACAAGTCAAAAAACCAAACAGTCAAAGAACTTTCTTCAAACTATAATTAGTATCGCATATATATGAACCTCAGTCATCACAAACCTGCCAAGATTCTTCACCTTTGAAGGTATAAAGGACATTCTTTTCCTTAACATCAGGCAAAAATGTGTTATTCTCCCCCTTGCATTGAAAGTAAACAGTAGGTTCAAGTTTGAACCACTCATGGGTTTTGTATATGTCGATGGAATCAAGCGTAACAACTGCTGCTCTTATAAACTCTGCAAATAGAAATGTTACCGAATGATGTAGTAGTGAGAAGGTCAGCACTAGCGTGTAGCCATTAAAAGGAACCAGAGAAAGCAGCAGGCTTTAGCCATTCATCACAGAAGCCACACAAAACATAACTGAATTCATGAAATTCATTTTACTAAAACAAACCATATAACGTCCAAAAAGATGACTTTTCAGTCAGAGATCATTTCGTCTTGTCATGCCACTACGCTAAACTTGACCAGTCTAACAAACGAGTTGAGTAATAAACAACCTGTGAACAACTGCAATTAGGATGACCTTATAAAGCAAGGATATTGTCCAACTTATTCAGAGTATTTTCGGGAAGAAAGGTCTTACCCTTCTAAGTGATGACATAAACTACTGCATTGATCCAACCTACAAAATATTTACCTTTTATTATTTAACCATCTGCATTTTGCAGTTAAAAATACCGGAGCTAATTTCCGCCTCCCTTCTATTTTCAATTAAGTTATCCTCTCATGGGAATTTTTTGGTCCCAAGAAAAAAATTCAACTCCTCCCTCTTTTCGTGATTAATTAATCAATTTTCAGTATTAGCTAAAAGAAAAAAGTAACCGGCCGAAAAGTTCAATTACTGACTAATCACGCGAACATAAGTAAGATTATTGTATACAATCAACAAGATTAACATCAATTCCATGGCCACTTCATGATTTACGTTTACGCGCCAATAATCTAATCGAGAATTAGAGGTATTAATCTAATCACTAAACAAAGAAACCTCAATCTTAAATTACCTGGAAACCATATTGAAAAAATGGAGCAGAAGAGGACTAATACATGAACCCTAGAACACTCTAAACGACGTCGCAGCTGCTGCATAATGATTCTCTTTTTTCGTTTTGTGCCTGGTTTTGATTAATATACAACCACCTCCTACAAAACAATCGGCAAGCTCAAGAAACTTGCGGAGAAAAATCGAAGGTGAAATCAGCGTTAAAATTAAGCACGACGAAACGAATCGGCGGGAAACGCGGACGGTGGTTAGAAGACTTTAAACGGCGCCGTGAGATACAGGTTTCTGGAAACTTCTTCTTTTTCCGTTTGATTAAAGATCAAGTCAGGTGGGGATGACAGAGGACGGAAGGGACTGATTCGCGCTCGCGCGTTGTTCAACGGTCGTTGCTTGGTCACTGCTTTTGGTTGGGCAGGCCGTTTTTATTGGATTAGACCACCGACTCCTCCTGTTATGGGCTTTCTCTGCTTTTAGATCCTACAAATTGAAGCTCAAGATTGACTACTAATGCAAGTCGAACATATATGGCCGTCTCTTATTGGGCCGATCATGATGGAATTCCAATTTGCTTTGGTCAGGTCGTACGAAATTTTTCGTTAAGTCTTGGACTTGTAGCAGTTAGAGGTTTTAAAGAAAAGAAAATTTTAGGTAAATGTAAAAAAGTTATACTCTCAAATTGTGTACGGTAAATAATTTGAGACTTTACCCAATACACCATTGACAGTTTCACTCCACTTATGTGAGACAATAACTTGTAATACAACAGTGATTAATAAAAAAAGACTGATTTAAAAAACAAAACAACGAGACTAAAAATAAAAAATGCTCAATTTGTTGCTAATTTATGTCCTCTTCCGCCTTGTGGACGGACGAGCTACAACTGTGCCACATTCTCTATTGGTTTGACCGGTCAAGGTTGAACTATTTGTGGCCGTAGAAAATACAACATTTTACCTCATTATTGGATCGTGATTTTAAGGTTCTTAACATATTGAACAATGTTGTAATACGAAGGATAATAATTGTTCAAACACTAATCAAATCTCAATTGATTATTATGTGAAAAATGATAGATTATTGTACACTGTCACGCTAACTGAAATCAACCATCAATCATTTTATATGAGAACTAGTAGGTCTCAGGCTGTGCAAGGCACAACCCTAATCCAAGCTAAAAGTTCAGGCAATGTGTAAGAAAGTTAAAAATAGATCAATCAATTTTGATCACGTAAGTGCAGTAGAATGACAACAAAGATAGCAAATCATATATGACATTTAGAAAACTAATTAACAAGTAGCTGTGATGTCAAATGAGTTAAGATTCAAAGCCTTGTCCAACTTTATAATTGTAATAATATGCTGATTGGATAGTAATATTAAGTTTATTAGCTGAAGTTGAATGATGTTATTTTGAAAAGAGATCTTCAAGGTAGGGAGATGAGTTTATGCGGTGTGATGACAACGCCTTTTGGATGGATTTGGTTCCCTAGTGATATCGTTTAGAGCATGTTAAGCAATCTTTGCATGATTCTCTGGATGACAGCAAAATTGAAGTTACCTTTCATATGACCTGATAGTTGCTGTGTCTGAAGTAAATGCTGAGAAATTCCAAATTTCACGCAAATCTTTTGAAATGCCAAGGACATAATAAAATTCTAGGGAAAAAAGAAATTGGATATCAGATATCTTACCTATTGCTGCTGGTTTTCTAATCAGGAAAGATTATATGAGGCCTAAGGAAATGGGAAAAATAGATTCAAGGATAGCTTTCAATCTACAAATTTGTGAAATCTTCCAAATGCATCTATTTTTGTTTTTAAAGTAATTCAATGTCATAAATAATTGTGTGCAAGAACAACCGCTAGGATCCATAATACATCACTTACCCACTATCAAACGCAAAGAATGTCGAATATGGAGTAAATTAATTTGACAAGGGAAGAAATCTGCCCGATTTTTAGAAAAACACCATCTCATTCCAACACAACTGGCAATAACAAAAAAATTTGAGAAACCACAAAAAATAAACATTCTGCTAGTAGTTGTGTTGAAAGCTAGCAAAAAGCATACATGTGACTCATATTTCACAAGCAGCAAACTATGATTCAGTTGAATCCAAACACAAAACACCAACCCACATTTCATTAGGCCATGTTCTAGTAATTACATGAATCATGTGATGTCAAGTCCACTCTCCACGTCACACATGGATTTTGATCCTATGAATTTGACACCCACCTCATGAGAGGACCTCAAAGTGTGATATGGTTTAATTACAGTAGAGTAAGCACAATTTATATTCGGTGGAAAGGATGATTCACTGCACCAAAACTAATTCGCAAGTTAAACTTGAGGATTCATTTCTCATTGTACCAATTGCACAGTATCAAGAAAGACAGAGAGAATAAATGAGTAGCATTCTAATTTATTTGTGGAAAAATGATGTGACTATATCAAAGTTTACCACTGCAATTTCGACGAACTAAACATCAAGCAAAGATAAACCTTAAACGACTAAAAATTCCAATATTTGCACTGTAAAATACAACCAAAATCAGGTCATCATTCCCAACATTGTTCGACAGCTCAAGCTTCAGCAAATCTGCAAGAAGCAATAATCAATAGGTAAGACCTTGAAATAAATCAACTACCTATAGATAGATGCTCATGCAACATGACATTGTACTGAGTCAAGCATATCCCAATTCAGAAAGCTTCTTATAAGCCTCTACTGAAGGCATCATTATTCTGAAATATCAAGGAAACATTGCAAGTCCAATGAAGATATCAATATATATGGTAGAGATTGTGGTAATTATTTATCTATCTAAAATATATCTAATGATCATAGCAGCACAAACAACAGTATGTTTCTCAACAACGGGATAAAGGAAGGATCAATGAGAAGAGCCTTGTCTCAGGGCAACTGGAAAAGCCCCCATTTTTCTCCACTCAAAATATCTGTTAAATTCTAGGCTTGATAAGTCACTTACAACAGTGATTCACATGAAATAACAAGGCATTTGAGCTTTAATGGAACAAATTTAGGGCTTTACTTAAAGTAGGAGTTATAAAAAATGAGAGGATTAGTTGTCCATGAGGCCTTAAATCTAGAATGTTCTTTGTGGCATCATCCCTAAAGAAATACTAACAAAACCCCAAATAAAATTAATAACATAAAAAAGTACTATACAATTTCACAAAATTAAGAGATGTAAACATAAGTTCAAGTTTTGAATCTAAATTGGGTAATAGCAAAAAGCATAATAACATTTACAGACCAAGGTAAGAACACCGGATGGTGAATAATATCCTGGTCAGATAAACCCATTTGATTCACAAAAACATCCCTCAAATGGTCAGAACCTACAAGAATAATGCAACATATCAGTGAACACAAATACAATTTAACTTAATCGTCCACTAATTGCCTAAAAAGATGTTAAAATTTTTCTATAATATTAAGTTTTTTATCATCCCCATTTTCCCAATTTAATGTTAAATGTGAAAGAAAACTCTTATCCTGAGATTGAACAGCAATAATGAAAAGAAAATCAGACACACAATTTCATCAAAAAAAAAAAGTGAAATTGATGGCAAAGTTGATAAATAATGTAGAACAAATCAAGATACAAAATCCTTCACATCTTGAAGTACAACTCATAACTAATTTAGAAACCAATCAAGTCTCAATCTTCCAATCATTGGGTCAAATCAAGTAAGGCTAAATTTGAAAGAATATACAATGTAGACACTTATTTGATTAGAAAGGTGCCACAACACATAACAAACTTCTAACTTGAATAGAGAGAAGATATTTTAAGGGAAGAGAAAGAAAACAAATGCAGAGGTTCATTGACATCATATAGCGTAAAAAAACTTATGCAAACGAAAGAATTTACCATCACCAATTAATAATCTGAAAGCATTAACATGTGTTTTTTTTTACTTGCACCATAATGGGACGTGCAGCATTTAAAATTATAAACTTCTGGATTCGATAATAACAAACAAAGTAGCTATTCCAAAGTATCTGTAGCTACTCACTTTTCCTGGTTATAATTTATGCAATTTAATGTGACTAACAAAATCCAGCATAAAAGTAAAATATATTTAAGAAGGTTGTGCCTATTAATGGAAGTATAAGAAAATGCCAATGTTATTATCCATTTTTATGCATCATAGAGATACTTTATGAATTAAATGACAAAAAATGAAACGATACATTATTCTTCTGGTTGCGATCTAGTTTTATAACGACAACATCAAAATATTTCACAGACAAATCTCAAAATTTTGGAGCTATTATCTTGCAGCAACTAAACCTGAAATTCAAAGATTTATCCAAATGATATATTTTATTTGTGTTACCCATTAGAGGGACCATTAGGTACCTAATAACATAGACATTTTTGACAAAATAAGACTCTGTCATTTTTTGTAGTTTTAACACTACAACATATCTTTAAGTTAGTGGACTACAATCATGTTATCACCCGAACAACTTGGTTGGAATTTTCCACAGATAATTCCTAACTGAAATAGATATTTCTGTCTCTAAAATGCACATGTTATTTTATGGGAAAAGATTAACCAAAAAAAAAAAAAAAGAAGAAGAACTAAACTAACAATGGATTTCTAGTCACATGTTATACACTATTAAGAATTAAAAAATCTGCCGGCTTAATCAAAGGAAAAAACAATTAAAGTATTGCAAAAACATCAAACAGTGATAAAAGACAACTTACAAAAACTATGAATTTGGATTGTATCTTCCAATCACTTGCTCTTAATACTCAATTCTTGAACAAAAAATCAGAAATTTATGAAGACAAAGTAATAATTTTGTGAGGCTGCGAGAGAAAAATATCCAATCTTTTGGGATCAAAGCTCAATAAAGTTAAAGGAAAAAGCGGAAAAGTTTATTCAAGGACTTAAAAGCTTCCAATCAATGGAGAACATCTCCCTATCGACACATGACTTTTGGATGACATATTGAATCCCATATGAAAAAGAAAAATAATTATCATACCCAAAATCAAGAGGGGGATTTGAACCAGTTTGAACGTCCAAAAGGCATCCATGACTTGTTACCACTATTAAGCTCCATCTAAAGTCTCATGCTTGCAGGAAGAGATGAGAAAAGAGGGAAAAAGTACATATCAGGGAAAAAAATAGAGAGACCAATAAAGAGGAGAAAAAATTGTCTAAACAATGGGGAAGTGAGAGGGGGAGGAGGAGATAACATACTGTGTGTTTATTTTAGGGTTGATGTAACGGAAAGAGTAGAACGAAATAGGCAGGGGAAGAGCAAGGGGGTGGGAGACAAAAAGGGAGCCATACAAAACGACAAAGTTTTGATCCTAGTTTGAAAGCTTTCAGCTAAGCTATCCACGTGTCAAATTTTTAAGCAGCTACAATAGTAAGGTTGTCTTTTTATAATATAGGTAGATATTCACGCTATAGCAAAAAATTAAACTTATTGTACTATTATACGTTGGGATAGTACAGTAGATTTGTCCTCCAAATGGTTCTACTTCTTTTTATAGAATCGAAAAATAACTAGTAAAGCTTTTCTTTCCTCATCCTTTTCTTCGTTTTCTACCCTCTCGTGTCACGAGAGCGGCCCTAGAAGAAGAAGGTAAGAACATATTACACAATTTAGAATTCTACAAACGCAAAACCGAGATCAAACGCGAATGTTAAAAGCCAAAATTCTTGATGGCTTGCTCTTCATTGCAATGCTTCATGGAATCACCCTCTCCACCACTGAGGCCCTTGTGCGACATTCCACCCCGAGAGATCATCTGAGAAAAAGACTTTCGCCAAATAACACCACCAGGACATTGAGGCCTTTCGTCCCAATATACGACTGGGAACAGCAAGAATATGTCAAGGCTCACAATGACCTGAGGCGGACTTTGGGTATGCCCCCATTGCAATGGGATCCTAAGCTTGCTTTGTCCGCGCATGTTTGGGGATTGCACCGCCAGCATGATTGCGACTATAGGACTCATTCACATAATCATTATGGGGAAAATACATTCTGGATGCAATATAAGGAGTTTACTCCGACGTCCGTGGTGAAAAAATGGTTCAGCGAGCAGCATCTTTTCGACCATACAACAAATCGGTGCAAATGCCAGCATGAAACGGATGAATGCGAGTGCGGGCATTACCTAAACGTCATATGGAAAACTACCAAATCGGTTGGCTGCAGCACCCCAATCTACTGCGCTGAAGAAAAAGGACTGCTCGTAATCTGTAACTACTATCCCGCTGGGAATTCCCTGGGGGTGAACCCATTCGATCCTAGACCATAAACGGATGCATCAACGTATTAGAAGAGGACAACAAGCTCTACACAAATATTATTCCACACATTCTCTACATTGATGCAAATGTAATGTCATTCTCTACATTATCAATGCGAATGTCGTATCTCCTCTGAATCCAAAATATGGTTTGGTGAAATCTATGCTTGCTTTCTATTATCAATTTCGCTGGCTATTACATATAACAATTATCTGTTTCAATATTAAGCGCTGTTGGAGCTGCTATCATTCGTTGTTATTTCCTGCACTTGTATCAAATCCAATTTCTTGATTTTTTAGTACAAAATATATCTGTTCCTTTCATTCAGTTCCATGAGCACGATAAAATTATGTGTAATCAGTTCCCCAAAAGTTGCAACGCCATTCGTCTGCCAGGCTTCTGTCCATGATCTAGTCAAAGAAAAGCAAAACTTGAATTGTTTAGTCATTTGGAACTTTTATATGTTATCATGCTAAGTCCTCTTCAAAGCCTACAATTGTACCATACTTGGAATTCAAGCACATCATATTAATCTATTTTAGTATTGCATTATGGAATGGTATTATAAACCTATAGTACTGCTGTTTCATTAATATATGTAGATATGCAATAAACCAGCCTTTGGTCTACCACTAATTAGATGGATCTCAGCTGCCTATTAAGCTGAAATTGCAATCTGATGCAGACCCCACCACACTTATTGTACATTATAAAGGGCGGCTACTGACCTGGAATCCAATTTGATACTCTTCGCCATAGGACAGTCTAAGACACAAATCAGCCTAAAATTGATTGTATAACTTAAAATGGACAAAGAAAAAGAAAATTGGACATTACTATATACTTTTCAGTTTAGTGAAGTAGAGAGCCTTCTTGCTAAAGTGAGATTATACTTTCGCCCGAGACAATTAATCAAAGATCCTCTCTCCCACAAATTAAAGTTGTTTGGGAGCAGTCTTAGGAACTCAATTGTTGAACCTCAATTTGAAATGAAAACCTTGGTCTGTAGTTGATAAGCTTTTGTGAAGAAAGATGGCCAAATCAGATAGGTTGACATGATACTGCTGAGCACAGAAGCACCAATAAGCATGTTCAAGAAAACAATCTGCTTTTGAATAGCTTCCAGTGGTGAAGCTCCTCCCATCATAAGGCCACTCACGATACCGGGAAGTGATATAAGGCCTACAGTCTTGGCATTGTCTAACACTGGAGAAAGGGCAATGACCAGGGACCTTTTCACCTGCTGAACCGTGGCCTGACGGGGAGTAGCCCCTAGTGCCAGTGCTGTCTCCACCTAAAAAAACTGCAAGAAGTTAATTATCTAGTTTCAGACCGCAAAAGTTCTGAAATCAAAAGGTAAGCCGATTATCTATGGCATGAAACTCAGGAACCAGATCATATTTGTAGAACCTTAGGATAAAAAGAATTCTGTGATAAAAGATGTGGCCCAATAACACTAGATAAGTTGAGATAACAGGCATCAAGATAAAATTGATAGGATTTCTTAAACCAGATTAATCATGGAACCTACTAATGTCGTTTGTATCTTGATGTCATCCTGGAGCATTTTCATTGTAACCCCAGTGACCTTCATTGCCTTGCCAATCATCAAGCCTACAACAGGGATAATATACTGCGGGGTGAAAGGGAAAACATTCAACAAAATAAATAAAGCTGTTGTCACGGAAGTTCCCGCCAAGATAGAAACTCCTGCCACATACGTTCCACGGGGTACATGTTTGGCACGCTTACCAGCAGTATAACCAGCAACAGATACCTGCAAAGCATATTAAAAAAAAATCAAAATTCAGCTTATTTTGTATAGCTGGTGAAGATTAAAAATTCTAACTTGTTCGATTGTATTTTGCACTCCTGATGTTAACTTGCCGAAAAGGAGAATACACGGATTATTCAAACAAGTTCACGCTTGCCAAGAAGATATGTATTAACTGAACAACAAACTGTCACTGCCAAAAGAAGAGTATAATTCTGAACAATAAAGAAGAAGAGAACAGAAAGATGGAGACACGAAATTTAGTATGAGTCCTGAAAAGAAGAAAGTAAGAAGAAGAAGAAGAAACATAAAGCCAAAGCTTATCAACCAGCACTTAATAAACAGTGCACTAGAAGTCATCAAAGAAACAGAAAATAGGACAAGAAATCATACCATGAAAAGATAAGCGATAACGATCCAGATGTTATTGTTCTGATTGAGGATGAACGGAAGAACAAACCCAAAGATGGACAGCTGAAGACAAAACCTGAAAATCGAGTAAATCAATTCTCTCTCTAGTCCTAACTTCTGCATATAGGACAACATCACGGCCATTAGCACCAAGGCCAGAGACAATACTGGTTTGATCATACCCTTGGAGAATTCTTGCAACAATTCCCAGTCCATAGCTACTAGTCCACCCCAATTCAGTGAAAAGAATAATGAATCTAATAAACAAAGCAAATTCCAGGGATATATGTAGTACTATAAGAATTAATACAAATGACGTGCTTATGACGCTGTGCAGACGCATGATAATGGGTCTTGAGACTCACTCTTTATGGTGCGTGTTAGTGGAAGTCTCCCCTTTTTTTTTTTTGTCAAGATTCAACATACTATTCTACTCCTAATCTAATCTATTCTACGGGAGGGTCCAACTGGACCTGAGGGGCCAACGGGGACTAAACCACCGTTGGACCAAAGGAGCACCTGAGGGGCCAACGGGGACTAAACCACCGTTGGACCAAAGGAGCACTATGGTGCTCCTTTGGATTTTAATGCCATCAAACTGCTGCAGGTGGGGTTAGAACCCCCAACCTGCAGCAGGGGGAGCTAATACCAACTGCTCCCCTCACCACTGAGCCTACGGCTCGGTTGGCTAGTGGAAGTCTCCCCCTTGATGGATAAAAATATGAGACAATGGCGTGGAGTTGTGGCTGTAAATCCGCCTAAGCCAGCCCAACACTTTAGCTTTTAAATTTGTTTAATTATTTTAACGAATCTAAAAACACATTCAAATTTAATTTATTTATCATACAAACTAAACTCAAACGAGTTAAACTCGTGTAATTTGAATCTTTCAAACATAAATTTCAGATATGCTTACAATCGGAGTTTGAACAAATTCAAAAAACTTAACATACACCAAAATTATATTTATGTTTACCTTCGTTGATAAACCAGTCTCGAATAAACTCTTACTGAATCGAGTTTAATTCGAGTATCAAATAGTTTGGATCACCTTTTAGCCCTACTTGGAATTTCTAGCGCTTGAAGAATTAATATCAGGGGTTTGGTTTATGTTTTGAGAGTGATTATTGGGAACTTGAGATACGAGGTGATAGGACGTGTTGCCCAAAAGGTAACTTAAAGGACGTGAGTAAATGTTCGATATCTATATTCCAGCTTATATTATTAAGCATTTTTATTTCTTTTGTAAAAAATATATAAGAAGCAAATAGAGTGTCAATATAACCGTAACTAAATAATAAAAAAAATTACATGTAACACATCTCCTTCGAGTTAAAAAAATAATAATAATAAAGTTTGGGCAGATCTAAGTAAAGCCCATTATTATGAACCTTATGCAATGGGGCATCAAGGAGTATACTCTAAAATGGTTAGTCATTTGAAGAATTGACTACAACCAACTCAACTTGGTTGGGTTGGCCACCACAAAGCTTTTAAAGGCTAGGTAGAGTGGGAGATCAGATAGTTTAAACATTGCTTCTTATCAAAAACTCCAAATGGATGCATAATGCACCCAGTATAGTCCAATAGTGATTCAATCTCCTTTCGGTTCTCCCGAGACTCAGTTGGACCCCTCCTCCTTTAGTGTAGGTTAAAAGTAGGATAATATACTGTTAACTATTAACAACAAAAAAAGAAAAAGATTGAAGGCTTGATTACTACAGCCCCAGTAGAAGATTTTGAGCATAGAGCACTGGATGGAATGGGAGAGGCCCGCCCCCTAAACCCATGGGCCTAAACAGTGGCAATCTTCACTCGGCAATTCAAAGTAGTCGAGCGGACTTTCTGAATGAGGCTTGCAACACAAAGACCTTACAGCTTCAGTTTCAGAAACAAACCACGGCTACCGCCAAGCTGTGCGAACTCTTTTTGCCCGCCTGCCAGGTGCGAGTGAGTATTGCGTGCATCACGCGCGCCACGTGGCGTGCCACGTGGTGCAGTAGAACCAATCATACATCGCCAAATAATATAAGGTATGACCCACCATTGCCACATGACGATATGTGATTGGTTTTAGTACACTACGTGACAATGCACGTGATGTATTGTATACTTTTCTGCCAGGTGCCAGGCCCCATGACCGGATTGATTTCACATCTTACGGCCACCTCATCCAACATTGCACAGACTCTACCACCTTGCCCGCCAAGCCAAGCAACTCCATGCCGGGCTAGCTCTCTCTTCCGCAACTATTGACGATTTCCTGGCCTCTATTCTCATTACTTTCGAAACCAAAATAGACCCGTCTCCGAGGAGCCCGTCACGTGTTCGATCAAATCCCCCAGAAAAAAATATTCTCTTCGAATGCGCTTATCATATTGGTTACGCTTTCCACAATATCACGATGAAACACTCAACTCAGTTGAAGAGAGGAACACGCAAGTTGCAACTAAACAGAGTGACTTGCATGCTTTCTTTCAGCATACGAAGCATTTTATACTAAAGAATGCAATTGATGAAGGCTATTGGTTGTATTCTGAGAATCTGAGATGCCAAATATTGCATTTGTGCATTGTTTCGATTGGGATAAAAAGTATACGTACACATGAACATCACATGCTTATTTTGCTTTTTGGGGAACTGTGTTGCTCTCTAATCTGTCACATATTTCGACGAGATCGCTTTTCAAAGAGGTTATGGGATCTTTTGAAGTTCCAGGACTCTGCCAGGGCCAGGACTGACACACTTTTAGTCATTAGTTGACTGACACAGAAGACTATGCATCCATTAGTTTCACATATTATTCTTCTATCTCATTCTGCAGCCACAACAGTCTGGATGATCAGCAATTGGGAATTTATGATATACCATGAAGTTTGTTGTGTTCATGAATGGCTTTCAGCTGGTTGAGGCATATCGGACTCGCAGTAGTTTATCAGTATAAGCAACTAGAAGAGGTAAGAAGTAAGCAATTTTCATTTACTCCAGAAGTCAACTAGCATTTAGATGCACTTAAATTATCTTTTGCTCTTTTTGTTGAGGGTGATGGAGAATTGCAATGTCCTGCCCAATGAAAATAAATCATTTAGCCTGAAGCATTTTCCCTTTATCATATTTAACGGTAGGGATAAAAAATTCTCTAGGCGATTGCATTAATCAGGAGTTTAGCTCTCCTTCACTTTTAACCTAAAGCGTGAATAAATACCTAATGATTTTTCTTGTTCTTTACCTTTAGGGGCGAGACTATTGAGCATTAGATTTTCAGGTAGAAATTTTATCTTTTTATAATCCCACTATTGAGTCGCATGATTTACAATGTTAAAATCTCCAAAATGTCCGAGGATATTATATGCCTCACATTGGATCTAAGACATGTAAAGACATGCATATACTTCTTGCAATAGGTCTGAAAGAGACCGTAAATTGTCTTCATTCTTTTGCGCTTTTCCTAGAAAGATTATATGGCTAGACAAACCAGATATGGAGCAAAATATTTGGTGATGGACCCTTATGATCTCTTCCAAGACTAATCACTTTTGAATCTTTTCTTCTGTATCCTATCACTTATCTGCCCCAACTCATGCAAGAGGAAGACATGCAACAGTGATTCAAGTACTATCACCAGACTTCCTTTACGGATGTGGTCTTGTGAAAAGAACCACTAGCACACTCACACGTGACATGGGAAAGATTTGGAGCAAAAGATTTTTAGTTAGGAGAGCTAGCACATATTATCATGCAAGAATGTTATCGGTAACAGAGTCATGAAAGTTCAGGAACTGGTGACTGTGAGGTGAGGTGGTGGAGTATAAAAGGAGGGATTGGCTGGAAATGTCGGGCTTTTGTCCTTGAGTATGTGTCCAGGTCAAACAAGTTGTCCAGTCCGTTCCTTTGGATTTAATTAGGGGAAAAGAACAAGCAGAAGAGTATTAAAGAACAATTTGGCCCATTCTAACTATTATTTCTTGGTCCAACAAAGTAGAATAAATAATGCAGGGGTTTAATTTAGCCCCCTCCAGAATCAGCAATTATCGAGGGCCTTTGTCACTCTTGGCACTTACAATTCCCGTTTTCAGCTCTGTCACTGTTGGTACTTACATTTCCCGTCTTCGTCTTTGACTAAGGGTGGCAATTTTTTACAGCGATCGAAAAATACGACACGAACTTAACACAAAACTAACGGATTTAGGTCAAAATTTGGCTGGTTCGGGTCAGAATCGGGTCCGACTGAACCTGCTAAAAAAACATATCGAGTTCAGATTGAACTCGGGTTGACCTGTCTGGCTTAAAAAAATAAAAAAAAAATAGGTCGAGTTCAGGTTCGAGTCGACCTGAAAAAAACTTACATTAAAGAAGTTTTTGGGTTAAACAAGTTGACCAGCAAAATTTCTCAATAATGGCATGTGTGAAGTTTGTTTTTTTTTTTTTTCCGAGTTGGGGGTCGTGTTTAGGTTAGCTCTTTTCAGGTTGACGAGTTGACTGTTATATTTGGATCGCAACCTGACCGGCCAACCCAAACCCAATCCGATTACCACCCTTATTAGACCATACTTTTTGAGCTAAGGGCACATTGGTGAGATAATTTACATGGTTAAGATTATAAATTGTAGGTGATGGCTATTCCGTGGTTCGGATAGCAATTATACTTCAATAGCATCTTTATGCAATAAACATCCACTGTTTTAGTTTTTGGAAGTTAATTCTTTTTTTCCCCTACCATTTTTCCCCCAACAATTGGCTGTTTTACATTATGTTGACATTCTGAGTGGAGGCAACATTGATTAATTTTTCTTTTTTTCGTTTCCTGCTGATTACTGTCGCATCTCTCACAGGAAATTGACCATTCTTGTTCATTTTGCAACTACAGAGTAGAAAAAGTAATGATCTTCAAACCAGAACCTAGTTTGGGTAGCATTAGAATAGCACCACCAACGTGTCAACTATTCTAAAACATTTATTCTTCGCTGTCGGTTGATCAGATTACTGTTTTTCTATTGGCAAGAAAAAAATTACGAGGAAAACCAATCTACAACGCTCAGGATATTCTAGTTAATAAATGAAGAAAGAAAATGGGTAGTAAAGCGTACGTAGTCATGATTGAATCAAAAGAGCTCTGCCATAAAAAGCCAACACGATCCCAGCACTCGAAATATTTTCCAACAGCAAGCTACAGAGTAAAGTTCCCTCGAAAGTCCCAGCACACGATCCCCTGATGGATGATCAAAGTTCATCAGAAACCATAATCATGGCGGCACTGTCGACACTAACCCCTCCCGAACTCTCAGATCTAACCCATTCGATCTCCTCCGTCATCCGCCTCCTCCACCGCCGCCTCCAATCTATCCTTTCAATCCCTACAATTTTTAACCTCACTCTTCATCACCTCCAATCCCTTCCACTCCAACACAAGTCCCTTCTCATCGCCCGCCACCTCCTGTACAACCTAACAATCCTAACTCACTTCACGCAAAGCAAGGGTCATAGTACTACTCCACCCACATGTTTTGCCAACTCCATGAAGCTCCGTGACCTTGATGCAGTTGTCCTCCTCCTGCTTCTTTGCGAAATTCGGCAACAGTATCCACAAGTGCTTGAATCCCCTCCATCACATTGGCGCTCTATCCTTTGTGACTATATATCAGACAGCATGTTGAAACTTTCGGGGATTGAAGTTTCGAGTGCTCAAGTTTTAATCAAGTACGTTGAGATGGTGACCAAGTGTAAGCGGTTTGTCAGCGTAATGGCAAGTAATGGTGGTGGTGGGAAAGGTGGGATGGAAGCAGCAGCCTCGGTGGCAGTAGTGGTGGCACTGCCATCAGTGGAGATGAGCGGCTGTAGTATGGAATGTTCGATATGCAAAGAAGATATAGAAGAAGGAAGAGATGTTTGTGGATTGCCGTGTGATCATTTGTTTCACTGGATGTGTATATTGCCTTGGTTGAAGACGAAGAATACGTGTCCTTGTTGCCGACACAGGCTTCCAACGGACGATGTTTTTGGGGAGATTGAGCGGTTGTGGGAGCTTCTGGCTAAGATCGACGGTGGCATCATATAGTAATTGAGAATATTCTACCTAGGTGATCCTTAGTTTTTATAGCAATTAATGTGGTGAAAAAATATAAGTGTATTAACTTTCCAACAGAAGAATATTGCTTTCTTAAGTCATGATCTTTATCTAGTAGACAGTCTATGTTTAACTGTTGGATGAGAACTGAGAAGTATCATGTGCTTGTGTGAATTTCTTCTAGCTAAGGAATTTTCAACTTCTCATTATTCATATATTTTATTTTATGCAATCAATTACTGACAATGATGCTTAGTGTAATAAATTGAAACACAAATTATCGAGTGGTAAATCGGCCAAAATGCAAGGAGGCTAAGTAATTAACCAAACATAGTACAACTCATTAATGTGATCAGTTGCTAAGCTCGAGCACTTGTCAGGGTAAGACAGTTTAGTAAAGTAGACTAGGCCAAACACACTAGATGCTTGGAAGTTGGAACGTGTTGTTAGGGCATGCAAGGAAGTAAGAAATGAGATTGTAGTATAGGGAGTCACAAGTTCCTGATAAGAGACGTGATGTTCGTTAGATTTTTTGTGTGGTTCAGATAGAGAATTGACTTGTGCAAACAACAAACCAGATATTTCTGGGCGGTCGTATTAGTGAATTCATGTAAACGGAACACCTATTGAAACTTTCGGAAACCTTCCTTCCCACTCGAATAGTATAAATTTCTGCAAAGTTGACCACATCAGGAAATGTATTATTTGATTTCTTGTTTAAATGTTAGAACACAAAATGCAGTAATTTAATTCAATCGTGACCGCTTATAATCGCGTTTTCACGTTAAGGAATTGGCCTTCTGTTCAAAAATAATTACGTTTAAGTATTAGCAAAAAAAGATAGCGGAACTAAATTAATGTTAATGCTGGTACTGGTTGTGGTCTCGTCACAAGGAAAAATTATATATATCTGAGCAATTTCAATTTTGCATCTGTGTCTGTGCTGATTGCTGAGTGCTGAATCTTGTCTCTCTTTTTTCTTTTTTGGGGTTTCATTCTCTTTTTTAGGTGCTCTCTCTCCCCCTTTTGGCTTTCGGCAAATGTCACATGCACAAAGATCCCTGAATTCTCATTTATTCAAGGGGTGAATTTCCACCTTTCTTCTTCTTTACTTTTTTTCACATTTTTTGGTTATATTTTACATAGATTATGCCTTGATACTATATATTGCACTCTTTTTTTTTGAAACCATATATTGCACTCTAGCTATGTAATAATATTTGCGCATTGCACCATTTTGTATCTTCTGATTTTGGATAATATTTTTGACTGGTGGACGGAGCAATCGCCTTTTGAAACCCAACTGATGCTCAACAACTTTGAGCCGGAGGGTGGCCCACTGCAAGGCCTGGCCCAATATCTCGCCACAACAGATTGTGAGACAAGTTGTGCCAGACGACGAGGATTGTGCTGCATCAGTTTTGGTAATGCTTAACTGCAACACTTTCAATTCAACTAGGCCCAATTGTGTTTCATTGTAATGAGGCCTAACAAATTTTCAGCAAAGAATAAGGCCCCATTAGAACAATCCTTGCTTACCAGTCTCGTACGGTCATACCAATTGTTTTAAAAGCTCTTATATCTGTTGGGGAATTCTACGAAGCTATCATGGCCAGTGAGAAAATAAATTTAAAAAATGGCCTTAGTTTGTAGATGAACGGAGTATAAATTATAATGCTAAAAAGTTTAATTCAGTGTCTACCAGTGGTTTAAACTTTAACGTTCAAGCACACTCTTCCTGGTTTTCTTTTCTTTTGTTCTCTCTTTCTAACAAAATAAGATGGATGACCATCTATCCCAAGGTATTTTTTTCCCTCAAATAAAAAAGAAAAATTTATCCTGACATTTTTTTTTTCACCTAAAGGAACGTGACCGTCATCCATTCCAGGCCCAGCAATCACTTTCAAGAAAAGAAAATATAATGAAAATATTGCTGAAATTCACGAGGGTTCCCAGGCTGTGCAGAATGAATGCAGTCAAGATATCCCTGCACAGAAGGGAATGGGAAGGTATGATCTAAATCCACCAAACACTGCATCCCATTCATATCCTTCCATCCATCTAACTTCTATGTGGTCCGCCCGGATAATTCCATCAAATAAAGGTCTGTCTTTAAGCCATTTTCTCACTCCTCTCTCTTGTGGATATCCAAGATTTTTTGTTAGTAACGAGAATGTGTAGGTAGACAAAATCAAGTAAAGATGCAGTATGAGCGCTTAACTTTGAGTGCAATGCAACCTGCTGCTAGCTTTTCGAGTACAATACTCAATTTGGATGAAATCCATACTGATTAAAGTAAAAAAATTTCAAGATTTTTTATCATCCAAATGGACACGTAATGGCCGGTGATGATTACTACATACCCCAACTGACCCCATTAAGGGCTTTGTTTAGTAAAACATGATAGGCAGAGCTAAAAGTAGAATTTTGCTTCCCGGAGAAGATAAGGGCTTTTAACAACATTAACCAAATACATTTAATACGCTTTAATGACAAGTAGAATTATTATGTCTCGAGTAGTTCTTTCCAAGTAGTAGTCAGATCACCGTGACCATCTTTAATCAGCGAACTAAATCACATTTGCCAAAACACATTACGGCCACTTATCGTTACTCTGTGCAATTTAATTTCCAATTAGTAGTGTTGATTCAGAATATTATATCAGTATTCAATGGATAATTGATTTGGTAATAATGAAGTGTAGTGAGAGGACAGAAAGAAAGGCTCCCCACCTCCCGCAAACGTCCGCTAGAGATTTTTGTCCATTGCTGCCGGCAAGTTTGATGTGAGTGCGTGCTAAACAACACGAGTAATGCGTAAGGCTGCATATTAGAGTGGGGGCAATGCTTTAGGCGTCACGAGACTACACCAACATCAATCCACATGATTTTTATGCTCTTCTAGTACTAGAATCAATGTCACTACTTCAAAATTTCAAGTCTCGTACTACTACGTCTGTATTATTACAAGCCCATAAACATTCCTGAAAAAATCAAATCTTGACTTATAAGGAAGAAGAATAGCAAAATAAATAATTTGAGCTGGCATCTTATGCCAATAACCAAATACTAGTACTATAGTAGAAAACTTAAATAGGATATTAATTGGCAATTAATGGATAGTTAAACAGTTTTGGCAATGAGGACCGTCCACCAACCGTCAAAACACTAATAAACTACCTGTATCCCGTGTCAATAGCCCCTGTACTTAAAATTGGAGGTGCAGTCATTTATGGTCGGGCAATAGTCCAAGCACTCAGTCTCTGGCATTCATCTGTAGTCTTTAAAAATGTTGTTAGCACTCACACTTCTTTGGCTCTGTGAACCTTTTTTTTTTATTAATGTTTTCAAGTAGAGCATTAATCTTGAGATTGTTGTACTAGAAGCTCAGGCTCGGGGGGTTTTTTCGAGTGCCTTTGGAAACTTCAACCGAAATTGATACTTCATCATTCATCAAGTTTCAATCAGTTATTCTGATTGAAAGGGCAAGGTACGATGACAGCTGGAGGCAATGTAGATGGAAAATTGAGGTGGGGTTTTTTTTTTTTTTTCCTTTCTCACTTTCTGATGTTTGGGAATGTTTGGATTCTTGTGTTATAAACAGCTCAATTTCTTCTACTTTTTCTTTTTTGCCCAAAAATTCCGATATGATTGCTTCTTAACACAGTGAACAAATGGAAGGAGAAGAGGTTTTGAGAAGGGTAGAATGTCTGAGAGGGAGATTGCTTGCTGAAAGAGCCGCTTCAAGAAACGCTAAAGAAGAAGCGGAGCTAATGGGAACCAAGGTTTGTTTTCTCCGTGTGTCTTTTTTTTTTTTTCCCTCTTGAAATTTTCTTTAGACATAGGCTGTAAATCTATTCATCTGGTCAAAATGACTACTTGTGAATTCTGTCTGCTCTATACTCATTACGATAAAGTTGGCAGCTTTATATTTTGATGTCTTATTTCTTTCAATTTCGGGGGGGGGGGGGAAAAGTTGATTGAACTGGAGTCTCGGCTGCAAGAAGAGACTAAATCAAGAAACAGAGCTGAAAGGAGACTCAAATTCCTGATGAAGAAGCTCGAGTCCTTGGAAATTTTCTATGTTTCAGATGAATCAGAGCCGTCTAGTTTTGTGGACAAAAGTGAAATTTGTTCTGCATCTTCTGTGGCTTCTACCAGCACCAAAGCGGAAGACAAAGAAGTCAATACCGACCCAAATTTGAAACTTCAGATCATTCAAGAAACAATGGAGAGTCTTCCAAAGTCATCCATTCCCTCATCTGGAGATTCGGTGCAAAATGTTTTGCAAATTAGCTCATCATCCTGTCAAACTCATGATAGTCCTGCTGCAGGTGAAGAAGAGATTAATAGCTATCAAGAACCCACAGCCCAGAAATTTCAGACTCAAAAAGTGAGGGACAAATCTCTTTCTCAAGGGACATGTCATAATTCTCCCGTTGAAGAAGCCCACACTGAAAAAAATGATAGGTCTCTTGATTAATTCCAGTTTAAATAGCTCTCATTTTTCTGTTACTTTTACTTCGAAGTTGATTAATTTGATTTATTTCTTTTTAGCTTGAATTGTCCAATCAAAGAGGAGACGTTGAATGGAGGGGGAGATGAAGAGCAAGATGACAATGTGGACAACTCAATGGCTCTAGTTCCTGTGGATTTGCCAAAAAAGACAAAGCAGACAATTGATCCAGTTGTTCTTGATGCTACTGTAAAAGAAGTGCTGGATGCTCTGAGGCATGCTAAGGAAAAGCTTCAAACTTCAATGGAGGAGAGAAGACGCATGGTTAAAGTTGGCTAGATAAGTATTTATGGTAGCAACATTGATGTCAGTGATATAATAGCACTTAATCTAGTCCTTACGCCATGGTTTTTGTCGGAGTTTGTGCATAGAGTTACAGTAATATGGTGCTACTTAGTATATGACATGA
>CM045553.1:2154543-2212109 GCA_024721245.1 Mitragyna speciosa
GCCAGGTGCCCGCCCATGACCGGATTGATTTCACATCTTACGGCCACCTCATCCAACATTGCACAGACTCTACCACCTTGCCCGCCAAGCCAAGCAACTCCATGCCGGGCTAGCTCTCTCTTCCGCAACTATTGACGATTTCCTGGCCTCTATTCTCATTACTTTCGAAACCAAAATAGACCCGTCTCCGAGGAGCCCGTCACGTGTTCGATCAAATTCCCCAGAAAAAAATATTCTCTTCGAATGCGCTTATCATATTGGTTACGCTTTCCACAATATCACGATGAAACACTCAACTCAGTTGAAGAGAGGAACACGCAAGTTGCAACTAAACAGAGTGACTTGCATGCTTTCTTTCAGCATACGAAGCATTTTATACTAAAGAATGCAATTGATGAAGGCTATTGGTTGTATTCTGAGAATCTGAGATGCCAAATATTGCATTTGTGCATTGTTTCGATTGGGATAAAAAGTATACGTACACATGAACATCACATGCTTATTTTGCTTTTTGGGGAACTGTGTTGCTCTCTAATCTGTCACATATTTCGACGAGATCGCTTTTCAAAGAGGTTATGGGATCTTTTGAAGTTCCAGGACTCTGCCAGGGCCAGGACTGACACACTTTTAGTCATTAGTTGACTGACACAGAAGACTATGCATCCATTAGTTTCACATATTATTCTTCTATCTCATTCTGCAGCCACAACAGTCTGGATGATCAGCAATTGGGAATTTATGATATACCATGAAGTTTGTTGTGTTCATGAATGGCTTTCAGCTGGTTGAGGCATATCGGACTCGCAGTAGTTTATCAGTATAAGCAACTAGAAGAGGTAAGAAGTAAGCAATTTTCATTTACTCCAGAAGTCAACTAGCATTTAGATGCACTTAAATTATCTTTTGCTCTTTTTGTTGAGGGTGATGGAGAATTGCAATGTCCTGCCCAATGAAAATAAATCATTTAGCCTGAAGCATTTTCCCTTTATCATATTTAACGGTAGGGATAAAAAATTCTCTAGGCGATTGCATTAATCAGGAGTTTAGCTCTCCTTCACTTTTAACCTAAAGCGTGAATAAATACCTAATGATTTTTCTTGTTCTTTACCTTTAGGGGCGAGACTATTGAGCATTAGATTTTCAGGTAGAAATTTTATCTTTTTATAATCCCACTATTGAGTCGCATGATTTACAATGTTAAAATCTCCAAAATGTCCGAGGATATTATATGCCTCACATTGGATCTAAGACATGTAAAGACATGCATATACTTCTTGCAATAGGTCTGAAAGAGACCGTAAATTGTCTTCATTCTTTTGCGCTTTTCCTAGAAAGATTATATGGCTAGACAAACCAGATATGGAGCAAAATATTTGGTGATGGACCCTTATGATCTCTTCCAAGACTAATCACTTTTGAATCTTTTCTTCTGTATCCTATCACTTATCTGCCCCAACTCATGCAAGAGGAAGACATGCAACAGTGATTCAAGTACTATCACCAGACTTCCTTTACGGATGTGGTCTTGTGAAAAGAACCACTAGCACACTCACACGTGACATGGGAAAGATTTGGAGCAAAAGATTTTTAGTTAGGAGAGCTAGCACATATTATCATGCAAGAATGTTATCGGTAACAGAGTCATGAAAGTTCAGGAACTGGTGACTGTGAGGTGAGGTGGTGGAGTATAAAAGGAGGGATTGGCTGGAAATGTCGGGCTTTTGTCCTTGAGTATGTGTCCAGGTCAAACAAGTTGTCCAGTCCGTTCCTTTGGATTTAATTAGGGGAAAAGAACAAGCAGAAGAGTATTAAAGAACAATTTGGCCCATTCTAACTATTATTTCTTGGTCCAACAAAGTAGAATAAATAATGCAGGGGTTTAATTTAGCCCCCTCCAGAATCAGCAATTATCGAGGGCCTTTGTCACTCTTGGCACTTACAATTCCCGTTTTCAGCTCTGTCACTGTTGGTACTTACATTTCCCGTCTTCGTCTTTGACTAAGGGTGGCAATTTTTTACGCGATCGAAAAATACGACACGAACTTAACACAAAACTAACGGATTTAGGTCAAAATTTGGCTGGTTCGGGTCAGAATCGGGTCCGACTAACCTGCTAAAAAAACATATCGAGTTCAGATTGAACTCGGGTTGACCTGTCTGGCTTAAAAAAATAAAAAAAAAATAGGTCGAGTTCAGGTTCGAGTCGACCTGAAAAAAACTTACATTAAAGAAGTTTTTGGGTTAAACAAGTTGACCAGCAAAATTTCTCAATAATGGCATGTGTGAAGTTTGTTTTTTTTTTTTTTCCGAGTTGGGGGTCGTGTTTAGGTTAGCTCTTTTCAGGTTGACGAGTTGACTGTTATATTTGGATCGCAACCTGACCGGCCAACCCAAACCCAATCCGATTACCACCCTTATTAGACCATACTTTTTGAGCTAAGGGCACATTGGTGAGATAATTTACATGGTTAAGATTATAAATTGTAGGTGATGGCTATTCCGTGGTTCGGATAGCAATTATACTTCAATAGCATCTTTATGCAATAAACATCCACTGTTTTAGTTTTTGGAAGTTAATTCTTTTTTTCCCCTACCATTTTTCCCCCAACAATTGGCTGTTTTACATTATGTTGACATTCTGAGTGGAGGCAACATTGATTAATTTTTCTTTTTTTCGTTTCCTGCTGATTACTGTCGCATCTCTCACAGGAAATTGACCATTCTTGTTCATTTTGCAACTACAGAGTAGAAAAAGTAATGATCTTCAAACCAGAACCTAGTTTGGGTAGCATTAGAATAGCACCACCAACGTGTCAACTATTCTAAAACATTTATTCTTCGCTGTCGGTTGATCAGATTACTGTTTTTCTATTGGCAAGAAAAAAATTACGAGGAAAACCAATCTACAACGCTCAGGATATTCTAGTTAATAAATGAAGAAAGAAAATGGGTAGTAAAGCGTACGTAGTCATGATTGAATCAAAAGAGCTCTGCCATAAAAAGCCAACACGATCCCAGCACTCGAAATATTTTCCAACAGCAAGCTACAGAGTAAAGTTCCCTCGAAAGTCCCAGCACACGATCCCCTGATGGATGATCAAAGTTCATCAGAAACCATAATCATGGCGGCACTGTCGACACTAACCCCTCCCGAACTCTCAGATCTAACCCATTCGATCTCCTCCGTCATCCGCCTCCTCCACCGCCGCCTCCAATCTATCCTTTCAATCCCTACAATTTTTAACCTCACTCTTCATCACCTCCAATCCCTTCCACTCCAACACAAGTCCCTTCTCATCGCCCGCCACCTCCTGTACAACCTAACAATCCTAACTCACTTCACGCAAAGCAAGGGTCATAGTACTACTCCACCCACATGTTTTGCCAACTCCATGAAGCTCCGTGACCTTGATGCAGTTGTCCTCCTCCTGCTTCTTTGCGAAATTCGGCAACAGTATCCACAAGTGCTTGAATCCCCTCCATCACATTGGCGCTCTATCCTTTGTGACTATATATCAGACAGCATGTTGAAACTTTCGGGGATTGAAGTTTCGAGTGCTCAAGTTTTAATCAAGTACGTTGAGATGGTGACCAAGTGTAAGCGGTTTGTCAGCGTAATGGCAAGTAATGGTGGTGGTGGGAAAGGTGGGATGGAAGCAGCAGCCTCGGTGGCAGTAGTGGTGGCACTGCCATCAGTGGAGATGAGCGGCTGTAGTATGGAATGTTCGATATGCAAAGAAGATATAGAAGAAGGAAGAGATGTTTGTGGATTGCCGTGTGATCATTTGTTTCACTGGATGTGTATATTGCCTTGGTTGAAGACGAAGAATACGTGTCCTTGTTGCCGACACAGGCTTCCAACGGACGATGTTTTTGGGGAGATTGAGCGGTTGTGGGAGCTTCTGGCTAAGATCGACGGTGGCATCATATAGTAATTGAGAATATTCTACCTAGGTGATCCTTAGTTTTTATAGCAATTAATGTGGTGCAAAAATATAAGTGTATTAACTTTCCAACAGAAGAATATTGCTTTCTTAAGTCATGATCTTTATCTAGTAGCCAGTCTATGTTTAACTGTTGGATGAGAACTGAGAAGTATCATGTGCTTGTGTGAATTTCTTCTGGCTAAGGAATTTTCAACTTCTCATTATTCATATATTTTATTTTATGCAATCAATTACTGACAATGATGCTTAGTGTAATAAATTGAAACACAAATTATCGAGTGGTAAATCGGCCAAAATGCAAGGAGGCTAAGTAATTAACCAAACATAGTACAACTCATTAATGTGATCAGTTGCTAAGCTCGAGCACTTGTCAGGGTAAGACAGTTTAGTAAAGTAGACTAGGCCAAACGGAAAAGTATACAATATACCACGTGCATTGTAACGTGGTGTACTAGAACCAATAATTTATCGTCATGTGGCAATGGTGGGTCATACCTTGTATTATTTGGCGATGTATGATTGGTTCTAATATACCACGTGGCACGCCACGTGACGCGCGTGATGCACGCAATACTCACTCAGGCCAAACACACTTGATGCTTGGAAGTTGGAACGTGTTGTTAGGGCATGCAAGGAAGTAATAAATGAGTTGGAGTATAGGGAGTCACAAGTTCCTGATAAGAGACGTGATGTTCGTTAGATTTTTTGTGTGGTTCAGATAGAGAATTGACTTGTGCAAACAACAAACCAGATATTTCTGGGCGGTCGTATTAGTGAATTCATGTAAACGGAACACCTATTGAAACTTTCGGAAACCTTCCTTCCCACTCGAATAGTATAAATTTCTGCAAAGTTGACCACATCAGGAAATGTATTATTTGATTTCTTGTTTAAATGTTAGAACACAAAATGCAGTAATTTAATTCAATCGCGACCGCTTATAATCGCGTTTTCACGTTAAGGAATTGGCCTTCTGTTCAAAAATAATTACGTTTAAGTATTAGCAAAAAAAGATAGCGGAACTAAATTAATGTTAATGCTGGTACTGGTTGTGGTCTCGTCACAAGAAAAATTATATATATCTGAGCAATTTCAATTTTGCATCTGTGTCTGTGCTGATTGCTGAGTGCTGAATCTTGTCTCTCTTTTTTCTTTTTTGGGGTTTCATTCTCTTTTTTAGGTGCTCTCTCTCCCCCTTTTGGCTTTCGGCAAATGTCACATGCACAAAGATCCCTGAATTCTCATTTATTCAAGGGGTGAATTTCCACCTTTCTTCTTCTTTACTTTTTTTCACATTTTTTGGTTATATTTTACATAGATTATGCCTTGATACTATATATTGCACTCTTTTTTTTTGAAACCATATATTGCACTCTAGCTATGTAATAATATTTGCGCATTGCACCATTTTGTATCTTCTGATTTTGGATAATATTTTTGACTGGTGGACGGAGCAATCGCCTTTTGAAACCCAACTGATGCTCAACAACTTTGAGCCGGAGGGTGGCCCACTGCAAGGCCTGGCCCAATATCTCGCCACAACAGATTGTGAGACAAGTTGTGCCAGACGACGAGGATTGTGCTGCATCAGTTTTGGTAATGCTTAACTGCAACACTTTCAATTCAACTAGGCCCAATTGTGTTTCATTGTAATGAGGCCTAACAAATTTTCAGCAAAGAATAAGGCCCCATTAGAACAATCCTTGCTTACCAGTCTCGTACGGTCATACCAATTGTTTTAAAAGCTCTTATATCTGTTGGGGAATTCTACGAAGCTATCATGGCCAGTGAGAAAATAAATTTAAAAAATGGCCTTAGTTTGTAGATGAACGGAGTATAAATTATAATGCTAAAAAGTTTAATTCAGTGTCTACCAGTGGTTTAAACTTTAACGTTCAAGCACACTCTTCCTGGTTTTCTTTTCTTTTGTTCTCTCTTTCTAACAAAATAAGATGGATGACCATCTATCCCAAGGTATTTTTTTCCCTCAAATAAAAAAGAAAAATTTATCCTGACATTTTTTTTTTCACCTAAAGGAACGTGACCGTCATCCATTCCAGGCCCAGCAATCACTTTCAAGAAAAGAAAATATAATGAAAATATTGCTGAAATTCACGAGGGTTCCCAGGCTGTGCAGAATGAATGCAGTCAAGATATCCCTGCACAGAAGGGAATGGGAAGGTATGATCTAAATCCACCAAACACTGCATCCCATTCATATCCTTCCATCCATCTAACTTCTATGTGGTCCGCCCGGATAATTCCATCAAATAAAGGTCTGTCTTTAAGCCATTTTCTCACTCCTCTCTCTTGTGGATATCCAAGATTTTTTGTTAGTAACGAGAATGTGTAGGTAGACAAAATCAAGTAAAGATGCAGTATGAGCGCTTAACTTTGAGTGCAATGCAACCTGCTGCTAGCTTTTCGAGTACAATACTCAATTTGGATGAAATCCATACTGATTAAAGTAAAAAAATTTCAAGATTTTTTATCATCCAAATGGACACGTAATGGCCGGTGATGATTACTACATACCCCAACTGACCCCATTAAGGGCTTTGTTTAGTAAAACATGATAGGCAGAGCTAAAAGTAGAATTTTGCTTCCCGGAGAAGATAAGGGCTTTTAACAACATTAACCAAATACATTTAATACGCTTTAATGACAAGTAGAATTATTATGTCTCGAGTAGTTCTTTCCAAGTAGTAGTCAGATCACCGTGACCATCTTTAATCAGCGAACTAAATCACATTTGCCAAAACACATTACGGCCACTTATCGTTACTCTGTGCAATTTAATTTCCAATTAGTAGTGTTGATTCAGAATATTATATCAGTATTCAATGGATAATTGATTTGGTAATAATGAAGTGTAGTGAGAGGACAGAAAGAAAGGCTCCCCACCTCCCGCAAACGTCCGCTAGAGATTTTTGTCCATTGCTGCCGGCAAGTTTGATGTGAGTGCGTGCTAAACAACACGAGTAATGCGTAAGGCTGCATATTAGAGTGGGGGCAATGCTTTAGGCGTCACGAGACTACACCAACATCAATCCACATGATTTTTATGCTCTTCTAGTACTAGAATCAATGTCACTACTTCAAAATTTCAAGTCTCGTACTACTACGTCTGTATTATTACAAGCCCATAAACATTCCTGAAAAAATCAAATCTTGACTTATAAGGAAGAAGAATAGCAAAATAAATAATTTGAGCTGGCATCTTATGCCAATAACCAAATACTAGTACTATAGTAGAAAACTTAAATAGGATATTAATTGGCAATTAATGGATAGTTAAACAGTTTTGGCAATGAGGACCGTCCACCAACCGTCAAAACACTAATAAACTACCTGTATCCCGTGTCAATAGCCCCTGTACTTAAAATTGGAGGTGCAGTCATTTATGGTCGGGCAATAGTCCAAGCACTCAGTCTCTGGCATTCATCTGTAGTCTTTAAAAATGTTGTTAGCACTCACACTTCTTTGGCTCTGTGAACCTTTTTTTTTTATTAATGTTTTCAAGTAGAGCATTAATCTTGAGATTGTTGTACTAGAAGCTCAGGCTCGGGGGGTTTTTTCGAGTGCCTTTGGAAACTTCAACCGAAATTGATACTTCATCATTCATCAAGTTTCAATCAGTTATTCTGATTGAAAGGGCAAGGTACGATGACAGCTGGAGGCAATGTAGATGGAAAATTGAGGTGGGGTTTTTTTTTTTTTTTCCTTTCTCACTTTCTGATGTTTGGGAATGTTTGGATTCTTGTGTTATAAACAGCTCAATTTCTTCTACTTTTTCTTTTTTGCCCAAAAATTCCGATATGATTGCTTCTTAACACAGTGAACAAATGGAAGGAGAAGAGGTTTTGAGAAGGGTAGAATGTCTGAGAGGGAGATTGCTTGCTGAAAGAGCCGCTTCAAGAAACGCTAAAGAAGAAGCGGAGCTAATGGGAACCAAGGTTTGTTTTCTCCGTGTGTCTTTTTTTTTTTTTCCCTCTTGAAATTTTCTTTAGACATAGGCTGTAAATCTATTCATCTGGTCAAAATGACTACTTGTGAATTCTGTCTGCTCTATACTCATTACGATAAAGTTGGCAGCTTTATATTTTGATGTCTTATTTCTTTCAATTTCGGGGGGGGGGGGGAAAAGTTGATTGAACTGGAGTCTCGGCTGCAAGAAGAGACTAAATCAAGAAACAGAGCTGAAAGGAGACTCAAATTCCTGATGAAGAAGCTCGAGTCCTTGGAAATTTTCTATGTTTCAGATGAATCAGAGCCGTCTAGTTTTGTGGACAAAAGTGAAATTTGTTCTGCATCTTCTGTGGCTTCTACCAGCACCAAAGCGGAAGACAAAGAAGTCAATACCGACCCAAATTTGAAACTTCAGATCATTCAAGAAACAATGGAGAGTCTTCCAAAGTCATCCATTCCCTCATCTGGAGATTCGGTGCAAAATGTTTTGCAAATTAGCTCATCATCCTGTCAAACTCATGATAGTCCTGCTGCAGGTGAAGAAGAGATTAATAGCTATCAAGAACCCACAGCCCAGAAATTTCAGACTCAAAAAGTGAGGGACAAATCTCTTTCTCAAGGGACATGTCATAATTCTCCCGTTGAAGAAGCCCACACTGAAAAAAATGATAGGTCTCTTGATTAATTCCAGTTTAAATAGCTCTCATTTTTCTGTTACTTTTACTTCGAAGTTGATTAATTTGATTTATTTCTTTTTAGCTTGAATTGTCCAATCAAAGAGGAGACGTTGAATGGAGGGGGAGATGAAGAGCAAGATGACAATGTGGACAACTCAATGGCTCTAGTTCCTGTGGATTTGCCAAAAAAGACAAAGCAGACAATTGATCCAGTTGTTCTTGATGCTACTGTAAAAGAAGTGCTGGATGCTCTGAGGCATGCTAAGGAAAAGCTTCAAACTTCAATGGAGGAGAGAAGACGCATGGTTAAAGTTGGCTAGATAAGTATTTATGGTAGCAACATTGATGTCAGTGATATAATAGCACTTAATCTAGTCCTTACGCCATGGTTTTTGTCGGAGTTTGTGCATAGAGTTACAGTAATATGGTGCTACTTAGTATATGACATGAGAGAATACCATGTGCTATGCTATTGTTGGAGTGGCTCCAGGGATCATCCAATTTTTGTGGTTTTTGGTTTTGAATTGACAGCCCTCAACCTCTCTCCCATTTTGATTGTAGATTTGTTGATTTACAGTATTGTTCTAATTGGCTTTCTGGTAAGCCACCCTGAAGTCGACACACAATATCTACTATTGTTATAGTGGTCAACTAGCAAAAATTAATAATAAGAATAATAATAATAATAATAACAAAGTTAGTCTTTGCGACGGTACTAATCTTGATAAATTTTTTTCTTGGAGGGAAAATTCCAGTTAAACATTGAGCTTAAAGGCAAAATCATTACAAACCTTCATTTGCCCCAAAAAGAATAAATATAAGGCCTTTAAATGGGTTTTTCATTTTTTTCATTTCACTCTCCCGTCCAGTCTGCCCGATGACCTTTTGCTTACTAGTGAATGTCTGTCATCCAAAGTAGAGTATTAGGAGGAACATAGGGCCCAAAGCGCCTTTAACCCGACGAGCTAGCAGACATTATCTCCAATTCCAAATGGGCCTATAGGCGGAAGACTTCAGGCGGAGTACCATAGCACATTGGCACGCGACATTTAAATGCTTCCATTTTTTATTTAATACGGTTAAAAAATTTAGCTCATACTTCATTAACAATTTGATTATGTTGCCCAAAGATTGTTTGGAAAATATGAAGTTACCCCTTCAATTCATTTCTTTTATTAAGAAAAATTCAATTCATTTATTCATTGGTCTAACCTTTTTGATTCTCAATTCTTGAATCTACGGATAAGGACTAGGATGATTTGGTGATGGAGTTAGAGTGGAGTCAGGATGGGATTTTGTGTTTACTGTTTCTTTTGCATGAAAAGAGGTTGGGTCTCACCCACCATCTCCTACTTTAAAGGGACATCCACAAGAAAAGCAGCAAGGCCACGACTAAATGATCCACAAATTAAACTACCCTGTGATTTAACTTTTGTGTTTCTCATGTAGCAAATAGAACATTACCTATGATTTAACTTTTCTGTTTCTCATAAGACAAAAAAAAAAAAACCTTTAGCGTTTGGAATTTTTAATTTGTTTTTATTGGTTGCGTAATGAAATACTCATTTATTACCTTTTTTAATAAAGATGATGGAAACCTTCCTTAACTATTTAAAAAGGTTCTACACACATATTACATAAAAGGAGATATAATAAGATATAATCAGAGGTATGCACTAAATTATTCGCACAAAATGATACCACTGTCAAAAAAGCACTAGTATTAAAAAAGGGGTGCATGGATTCTTGGAAGGAACCAGACTAGGAACTAGGAGGACTCATAAACCAACAAGAATATTTATTATTATTATTATTATTTGTAAATATAGTGCCAAAAAAAGGCATTTTACCTGAAAGGAAAAAAGGGGAAAAAAAAAAAAAGAAAGAAGAGTGAGAGTTGTGTCAAAATAATGAGTTGAACTGGAAAGAAAAATGAAAAAGAAACCGCGAGATGAGCAAAAGTTGCCTTAAATGATGGTTCACTGTTCATAAATGTCCAAAGAACTTCTACCAGTACATTTCAGCCATGTAACCATAAACCCAGGAACTTACTCGGTCTCAGAAACGGGCCAAGACCAAGAAGAAAATAAATAATTAAACAATTAAAACATTAATAAAAGACATTATTAGATGTTCACTAAAATTGTCAGAGAGAAGGGGTAGTTCTTTAAATTATTGGCATATCAAAAATCATCGTCGCTTGTAGGACTGTTGTAACTTTCTCCTTCAATTCTTTACCATCTCATTAATCTATCTGAGATCTCATCTGACACCAATCTAAATAAAAGATTTTCTGCCCAGAAATTCCAAAAAGCCGAGTGTTTTTTATTTTTCATTATCCTCTACTGATCCTCTCCGATCCAGGAACAAACTCTGTCACAATCAAATCTTAAATGGGTTTTTACAGCTAAGGATGTTGTTGAAAGGTGGCACCACCATGGAAGGTCCACAAAAATTGAACCCAGGTTCAAGGTATGCACCAAGAATACCATCAGCACACCTCCATATTCTCTGAACTCAATTAAAAACTATTGCTTTCTTGTCTTCAAGACAATATTTTCTGCCTAAATTCTTGCCCATACCCATTTGGTCCTTTCTTGGATCAGTGTAGTTTTGTTACATATTAATTTAATGGTGTCTAGGCCTTGTAGTGCTGTTGGGTATATTATAGTGAGAATTGTGGTTGTGGGCTTGGAACATAAGCAAAAACTGGAGCTAAGGTTGGGTTCAACAAATATATTATTCGCTGGTTCTTTTGGATGATATTAATGCGTTGGTAAATATTGCTAAATGTATATGTGTGCAAGATTCTGTTGGGGCTGTGGTTGTGATTGAAAACAGAAAAACATTGTTGAATGAATATGATGGTTATCAAAAATATTTGATTTTGTCTAAAACATAAGGGCTTATATAAGGTCCATAGTTGTTGCAATAAAGATGGTTAAACCTTGTTGGAAACCGTCTGTTGAGGGTGATGGAAGTAGGCGTGGAGCAGAAGATGGAAGTCGGCGAGGTGGAGATCCAAACGGCAGGTTTGATGGGTTGTTGTGGTACAAGGATTTGGGATCCCATGTGAATGGAGAATTTTCAATGGCGGTCATTCAAGCTAATCGCTTGTTGGAGGATCAGTGCCAACTTGAGTCAGGGCCACTGAGTTCCCTCAGTTCAGGTCCTTATGGGACGTTCATTGGAGTCTATGATGGACATGGAGGCCCAGAGACATCCCGGTTTATAAATGACAATCTTTTCCTCAATCTTAAGAGTATGTGCCTTTTTCTTATCTAAATGCCCAGTCTGAATTTAATTTCCATACAGTTATAATAAAGTTGATTTCCTAGTACAGTCATTTCTGTAACACAGCAGTGGCAATGAGAATTAATTAATCAGTTACACCTATTGAATTCTATTATCTATCCCACCGAGTTGATTTGTTGTGTGAACTGACCTGATAATTTGTAACATTACCTGAGTTTGACCAAGAGAGCTATATTGTGGATACCTTTTGAGAGTCGCTTAGAAGCTTATTCGCCTAGCTGACCTGCATGGAATCTCCTTTGAACTCTTGCTCTGTTGCTAACTCATCTTGGATAGCAGGTTTTCAGTTGATTCTGGATGTCAAATATGCACCCTATGTTCAATGATATCTTGCTTTGCCATATTTAAATTTGCCTTCACATTGAAGGCCAAAATAACAAGATAAAGAAGGCGAAAACACCATTGTTTGCGTTTTGCTTTTGGTTTTTGTCCAGAACTGGGGAAGAGTAGAATCTTATGGTAACATGTTTAGAAGCTACTTTTACTCATCAAAGTTAATGCTACGAGAATAGTGTACAAGTTCTCATGTTCAAACCATTCATTTACGTTCCTGTCCGCTGATGTCGTTAGAAGGTGGACAAAACACACAGGGTCTCAACCTGACCCGTCAATTACATAGTTTCTTACTGTCTGTCACTTATGGTGATTGCCTTTTATTTTCTGTTTTCTCCAGAATTTGCATCTGAGCATCAAGAAATATCTGCAAATGTCATAAAGAAGGCTTTCTTGACAACCGAAGAGGAATTTCTTTCTCGTGTGAAGCAACAATGGCTGGAAAAGCCACAGCTTGCATCAGTTGGATCTTGTTGTTTGGTGGGGGTTATCTGTGATGGACTCCTATATGTTGCCAATGCTGGAGATTCTCGTGTGGTGTTGGGGAGAGCAGATAAGGCAGTTAGAGGAGTCACAGCTATACAGTTGTCAACAGAGCATAATGCTAGTATAGAGTCTGTGAGAGATGAGCTTCAGTCATTGCATCCAGATGATTCACAGATTGTGGTTCTAAAACACAAAGTTTGGCGTGTAAAAGGAATTATACAGGTAACTTTTCTGTAGTTACAAGCAGATAAATAACATCTTCACCATCTCATTGTATTTGTGTTGTTCTTGCTTCCAAGTTTACTGTTAAAGAATGACTCTGTGTATTTATGCACATCTTGTAGTTTTTCTTTTTAAAATGACTCTGTGTATTTATGCGCATCTTGTGGTTTTTCTTTTCCCCCTTTGGCTGATGGTGTGGGGGCGTGCTTGGAGGAAAGTTTTTATGGGTCATATGGCAGCTTCTTGCTTATTTCCTTTTTCTTTTATCATAAATTAAACACTAGTTCCTCATTCATTGAAAATGTACGTCTTAAAAAAGGCTGAACTGACAGTATATAGTCTTTTGTGGTTGATATTGGTTCTCAAGCAATTACTACAAGCCACCTGATAAGTTTTTGCAATTTGCTGTCCCTTGACGACATTTTCTATCTTTACAGGTTTCAAGATCCATTGGTGATGCCTATCTTAAGAAGTCAGAATTTAATAAAGAACCGCTTCTGGCAAAATTTAGGCTACCTGAATCATTCTCCAAGCCAATTCTCAATCCGGAGCCATCAATATTCATCCACAAACTAAATCCCAAAGATCTGTTTCTCATTTTTGCATCAGATGGTTTGTGGGAGCATCTCAGCAATCAGGAGGTCGTAGATATCGTCCACAGTTACCCCCGCAATGTAAGCTTTGGATTCTCAACATACAGTAAAAATAGTTTTAGTGGTTTTGGTAATCATAATGCGAATATTGACCCTGACTCACATAGAGGATAGCAGGATCTATGAAAGACCTGATAATATTAAATTTTAATCCATTCATTAATTGCATCATATGGCTTCAAGATGGACTAAGAGCCTGGGATTTAGATTTTAAGTAAATATGTATAATCACAATGACTTTGTTTCCTAAGAGAGTGTATTCAAATTTATGACATTGTAACTCATTGATATCATGACTGCTTTCTAGGTGTGGGTGCAAGATTAGCATTCATTTATTTTTCCTTTTTCTTTTTTTTTGTTCGTATAATGAATTTTGACTCTCTTGTTTTGGATAGGGTATCGCCAAGAGACTAGTTAAAGCTGCCCTGAAGTTGGCAGCCAAGAAAAGGGAGATGAGATACTCTGATTTGAAGAAAATAGACCGAGGTGTTAGGAGGCATTTTCATGATGATATCACAGTTGTGGTTGTGTTTATAGATCCATCTTCTATGAATAGAAGCTCTTCACGTAGTTCGACCATTTCGATAAGGGGAAGTGGAGCTGTATCTTCCCCTGCCAAGTCTTAGTTTACGGCATTTCTGAATTCGTCCTACAGCACTTTCTTCTTTCTTTACGCCTAGAGAGGAAATGAAAGAATTCCCCGTCTGATTAGGTTTTATGAAATTTTTAGGCTTTTTTTTAGTTTTTTATTTTAAATATATGTTTATCATTCTTTAGCTTTAGAGTATTGATTGATGAGAATTTGTAGAAGAGAATTTGTAGAAAAGTTATGCATACCAGCTAAGCCGACATGGAGTTGTTCCAGATTTTCGTAGAACAGCAATGAGAGAAACAGGAGCATTCATCGAGAACAAAAGCTACTGGAGATGACACCTGAAGAAGTTATTATCTTCTATAATCTCACAAACTCTTGCCCAGAGGTCATGTCTTCACCACAAGGTCCCCAAGAAAGTGAACCCTACACAATCTTGTAAAACTAGGAGCGTTTGGTTCATGGGTATCGAAATCAATCCATGGTGTTTGTAACAGGAAATTGCAGTCAAATCCTCAATTAATAGGTTTTGTGAAACCTTACCAAATTAGTGAGTTTTGGTCAAAACTTACAAATGATTCTAGCATCTGGACATCTACATCGATCATCTGGACATTCGGATGGTTCATCCGAATGTTCAAAACCTCATTTGGACATCTAGATAGCTTATCCGAACGTTCAAAACTTCATCTGGATATGATCCGCATTAATTTCGCATATTCTAAACATGCGAACGTTCGGATGACTTGTAAATTTGATTCCGATTCCTAACAAATCAAACAGTAATTATAGTAATAAATCATTTTAGATATTGAATCAAACACATATATTGGAGTGGTTTCATTCTAAGTCCAAAAGTAATGATTTTGATTTCCAAGTGCAAATGCAAACCCAACGCTTCCCTAGTGTGTCGTCGTATTTTCCCTAGAGAAATTATCATCCCTCGCTTTGATTGCTTAATGCAACTTTAATTCCAACAGTGTCATCTGCAAAATCCTGTTACCTTTTTCATCCTGCTTCTGTTTTCCAAATTATCCAACAATGGCCTCCTTACATTTCTTGAACTTTGTAAATATATTGTTCTTCCACTTTTAACAGGATCCGAAAAAGGTTGAAACATCTTGATGGAAAAGCCGATATCAGCTCAGTAAATTTCAATAATAGCAGTGTGTGCGCTCGCGCCCGTGTGGAGTCGAGAATCAGAGGAACTAGGATTCAATCTTCTCATCTTGTAATTCTTAAATATTGTTGCACGAACTTTATCCTAAGGACAATCAATGATATTCTTCCTCTCAAAAAAAAAAATGATATTCTCAACTATTAATCAGCAAGGCGGGATAATGGCAAACCAGGAAAAATTGCAAATCTGAACAACATAAAAAGCAGCAAACCATCCTTTAAAGATCAAAAAGAGCTCTTACATTATCCTTCTCAAAATTCCTATTATCAAAACCGACTGTACAAAGGCACAACTAATAATCTTCTTAACACCTTCTACAGCAGCACATTCCACTGCAGTGGAAACATCCAGCAAGTCCAGCAGAAAAAAGCAACCTCCGAGGCACCAATTTATCTCAAATGACCAATTTAGAATACAAATAGTCAAATCATATTCTAGTAAAGATCAAACTAACAAATCAAAGGTTAGTAAGATGAAAGCATGCAAGACCCATCTCTCAAATCTTACCAGCATGATAACTTGATATTACAAGTAAAATCTTCCATGGCAAAAGCAAGATAAAGTTGGAACTCTGAGATCAAAACTATTTTAGTATGCATTTGAGAAGATGCCATGTCAACAAAGAGCAGAATTAAAATAAACATAAACCTAAAATTGTTGAATTCCATTTGAAACTCCCTATCACATGATAAACCACAGATGCTTACCTGGTCATAATATACACAAGCCACTAGATAGAAAAGATATCTTAAGAATATGATTTAAATTTAAAAAATGAAATGCACCATCTTGTTGTAATAGCACCTCTCAGAAAGCTAGTAACAAAAATTATGAAAAGCTAGAACAGAATATTCGTACTACAAATTGATTTAGAAAAACTATCATGCAGTTTAAGTTTAATAAGAGACGAAACTCAAACAAAAAAAGACCCAATTGACAGATTGCACGTACGGACCTGCTAATATTGTTCAATTCCATGCAGAAGACCACTACACAAGATGGAGCAGAATTCTACAGCTAGGAAAGTACTTAAACAGTCAAAGTGAATCGAAATCTAAAAGTTTTTCCCTTTACCAACCAGGCAATTATTATGCAGCTTCAGACTGAGAAAAAAGTCAGAAAATGATCGTTGATATATTATTGATGAGGTCATCATGCAAGGTAGCCAAAGACAAAAAGAAACTAAAACGATATAAAATTTGAGATGTAACCAGACAGATGAGACTATTAAGCACATAGGAAAACTTTCTCAAGCTTCCATTCTCAGCCGATCATTTGAGATGCATTAATGCCAGGGAGGTAATTTATACGCCATGTCTCACCCAATAGAAAAAAGCTAACTCTGCTGGACAAGTAAACAAATTATGCCGAGCATCAAAACGTCATCCACAATTGGAACTGCTCGATTTTGGATCCATGTCAGGAAAGCTACTGGGTGTCACAAGATGTCAAAGCTCTAACCTGTCAATCTGGCTAAGAGAAAGAAGGGAAAAAAAGGAAATTCAACTAAGAAATTGTTTGTGGTTTAATAGAACAATAAACCAAGATTTGAGTGTATAATAACCGAACACGATTTATAACCTTTAGCTGGACTTACTGCTAAATAAATAAGTTAAAATAATTCATGGAGCTCCACCTGCCTTGCCTAAAACAGCTGCCTTCTGAAATTCATCAGGAAAAATTAGCACCAAACACAGTATCCAGACAGATGGGATGAGGTGAAATAATGAAAATTAATTTACCGTCGCGATCTTTTCATCACAATTTGCTTGTATTATAGAAATAGATTGATTTTGTGAAAACCTGTAAGGTAATATTCAACTATATCAAATAAGATCCACAAAGACATATCATGACTCCACTGGCCAGAACACTTAATTTTTTATTAAGCAATTCACACGCCTTTGCATATGGATAACATTGCTGGGAAAAAAAAAAGTATAAAAAACCTGATTACTCTTGCCTTCCTTTTATCTTCCTCCACAGAATCATGCTTGGAAGCTGGTGCAAACCTTGCAAGCCTAGCCTTCTTTTTCGCTTCCTCATCAGCAGAAGTAGACTGAACAAGCCCAAACCTGAGAAACAATTGAAAAACGTTGGTGAGTTCATCCAATAAAAATCCCCCAATCCCTTTTCCGTTTCCAGTAATAACTGCATATAACGGGAAAGAACTTCAACCTCTCAGCTCTAGCCTTCCTCATACTCTCCTCTTATTTCTTCAGAACACGTGATCCATGCGAGCCAATCCCAGTGCCAAACCTGCAGCAAAGATGCGACGAAAATGATAGGATGAACGTCATCAAACCGCTACTGCTGACTTTAAAACCATATAAACTGTTAAATCTTTCATTCTTAAATCAATGCTCTAAGAATAGAAAAGAAATTTACAAAGTACCAACAACATCAGCCAATACTAAAACTCTACACTTGAACCAATCCAAAAATTCAAACGCCTCTTGCAAAACAGAAACTGAAAGCACCAATCTACCTGCATAAAATCTCATCTCCAGACCATGAAATTTAATCGATGTTGAAAGATACAGCATAAAAATTTTGAATTGGCAAAAACAAATTTCTAGCAAATTGGAAGTTTATAAAGAGACTACCCTTTTGATAAACCGCAATAAACATGCACATGCATATGTAATACAGATACAAAACAGCACCAAAAAACCCTAACCCTAAACTGTAATATGAGATGTTAAGGGTTACCTTTCGGCTCGAGAATTCCGTTTTTCTTCTTCCGATAACTGCACGGGCATTCCGAACCGCTCAGCTCTCCGGATCTTCTTTTGAATGTCAATGACAGCACCAGTGGCATCGGAGCTGACGCTGTGACCCGCCGCCGCTGCCTTAGGATCGCCTTCGCCGCCAGACGATGGTGGTGTTGTGGAAGAATTCACGGGGAGAGAATGAACGTTTTCCGAGGAAGGCGGAGGATTAGGTATAAGATCGGAGGGCCGAGGGTGAACGGGAATCTTTTTAGGGTTTTGGACATGGGGGTGGTCGCCGCCGTTGCCATAGGAATGATTAGATAGCATGAAAGATACGCACGTAGGAAAGGAAATTATACTCTACTATATAAGTAAAAATTATAAATTGATAGGGCGGGGCGGGGGCGGGGGCGGGGGCGGGAGCGGGAGCGGGCTGAATTGAATTGTGAAAATGACTAATATCGATATTCGTTGCTCTTCTGCTTTGTTTGATAAAAACTGAAAGGGACCGGAGGCCGGAGACGAAACGACTACTTGAACAAAACAGAAACGATAGCAGCGTGTGCAAATGCTGAATTCATTAATATCAGTTAAGATCATCGGTCCCAATTTTTCCAGTGGGATTCCAGTACCATTCATCAAGGACTGCCACCTTGCATTCATATTAGTATAGTTATCTAATTAATCTCAAATATGATAAGTGTGAATGTAAGGTGACGGTCCCTGGTGAATGGTATTGGAGTGGTACTAAAAAACCTGACACTGAGAATCTGAACTGCATTAATATGCTTGGGAAAAAGGAAAGCGTCCCAAAATTAGGTGAGTTTTTAAAAAAAAAAAAATTTATAGGGAAATTATGCTAATAGTTATACCAGTTAGACTTATTTATATTTTTAATAAAAAATAATTGATGTTTTTATTCGTCTTCTCAAAGACGATTTCCAGAATTCTTGTTTGGACTTGTTTTCTCAAAATATATTTATAAAAAATTTCAACCATGCTATCCTACAAAATTTTATTTTGCACATAAATTTACTAAAAAGAATATCTAAAATTGTTACAATAATGTTTTAGAAAAAACAATCAAAAATCAAATATCCAAACAAAGTGCAAGTATTCCTCTAATTTGTAAAGAATTTAAAATCAATTCAATTTTTGGAAATAGATTGTTAGGAAATCGACCACAGTCAAAGAGCTTGCATTCAATTTCTTGAAAATCAATTGCTAGAAAATCAATTTATTTGAAGATTTCTACGATTTATATCTCCTTTTGAATTGTCTGAATCAAAGAATTCTAAGTGAGATTGATTTTGAAAAAGTTTAGACTTTAAATTGATTTTTTAAGAAATCGATTCCTTCTCATGTTTTGCTTGAGGAATTCGAACCAAAATTTAGGTGAAGTCAATTTATTGAAATCTAATTTGAAGTCAATTTTTAGAAAACCAAAGTCAAAATTTTGAAAATACAAATAACACTGCCAAAAATATTTTCTTCATTTTGAATAAAAACATACAGAATTTGGATAATAACCCTATCCTATGATAGGAATGAAATTTTTTTTTAGTGTCAATAAGCTAAGCCTTTTTCCATTTCTTTATTTGTCGAGCCCTTGGCGTGGATGAGAGTAAGTAAATGATAACGAGGGATCCGTTTGTTTAGTTTTACTTTTTAAAAATACGTTTCTCAAAAATTTTTAAATATATTTTTAATTAATTTTTTATTTTATAAACACATTTATCGAAAAAAAATTTTAATTTAGACCTCGACATGCTATTAGTGGCCGTGCTTTCGACTTGAGCTAAACCGTTTTCCTAATTTTTTTCTGTTTGCAACACCTAGAGACAATTGTTCTCTTTACTTCAAAAGAGAAAATAAATGCTTAACCCTTTTGGTTGATCTGGGAAAAGAATTTAATACGAAGAAACTGAAACTGTAGTCGGATACTTTTGTGATCAGGGTCCTCAAACATGTATGTTCATTTACCATTTGGAGGGAAATATTTAGATAGATCTAGTTCACGAAACAGTTTCATGAATTCTTTAGTGAAAAAGTAACCACATTATTCATACGGTAAATCATAAATGATGTGATTATTTTAGACCAAAAGATCTACGAAATTATTCCGTAGATAAGGTCCATTTAAGTATTTTTCCCATTTGGAAGACTGGGATTTGACTGGGAAGACTGCATCTAAAGCGAACGATGACTGACAAACCAAAATGCTGTTGCTTGGATTTGATACTATTGTACACTTTTACACTTTCCAGTAATGAATGTCCCTTTGTCCCATTCCAGTAATGAATGTTCTTTTATACTTTCCACAGGCAAAATAATTGCTCCCGTCTGCTTTTGGTAAAAGAACTTCGTAGTTTGTAACAATGGTGTTTTGACTGTGGTCTAGTATAATTTTTCGAACCTTATTTTTAAATTGAATACATGTTAGACCAATAAATCAAAATTAGAGTCGAAAACCAGAGTTATTTTATAAATCTGATTCAGAAACTCAACCAATTGGACTCTGACAATTCAATGTGTGCAAAGATTTTAGAAAACATTCTATTTCTTAAGGACATGTTTTGTGCTTGCTCTTTCCACTTTATTAATTGTAGTGGCAGTAGTGCTGCTAGTAGAATTGCTAAATATGCTTTAGGCCTCAAGAATGTAAGTATGTGGGAGAGTGATCTTCCCCCGTGGATCAAAGATCTCACAGATGGATGAGGGGTAGTAGCCCTAAATCAATGGATTGTAAATTACCTTTTGCTTTCTTGAGGGAGGGAAAAAAAACCAGAGTTATTTTGACTTCAACAAATACAGGACACTTTTGCTTAAACAAGAAGTACTGTGTTGCAATGGATGTACAACTTATTTATCTCAAATTTCACTTAACAGGTATAGTTAAAGATGCATGTCGGCGCCCATATTCCTTTCTTTACAGCTTCTACAGTAGTTAACCTCAAGATGTAAACCTTACCCGTGTTCATATATTGTCAAAGCTTGCTTTTTACAACATCAGACATGCATTACTGAAGAGAATATAACACCAAGAGAAGGCAGGTATTATACGAGCAAATATGAAGAAAGCTGGGATGCAGTCTATCCCAACACCTATCAACTGAGAAACCAATAACCAACCTCTCGCTACACGAGCAATTAATAAGAAACATGTCTGATCAACATAAAACACATTAGGGCACGGCAGAATATTAGTAATATAGACAACTTACAAGTTGCATAAGCATGTGCAATCTTGTTCAAACAGCAGTCATGATGTATCTTAGTGCCTACATCTGGATACAACTTCACACATGAAAGCAATAGGGGTAAAAACATTCATCTCATACATTGACGTAATCTCATGTTTGACTAAAGATGTTGCTGACCTCGCATGCACCTATACTTAATTCGTACATGACTAGCGTTCTATAATCTAAAAGCAGCCTTTTTCCATTTAATATTATAGGAATATAAGGTTGTCAACAATAGCAGAATACCAATACCGTCTTCTATTTCAATCTTTTTTCAGATCCAGCGTCACCATTTTGCTTCTTATCACCCTCTTTTCTTGTTCTAGGTGGAGTGGCAGGCACCCATTGTGAACTTTGGGCAGGCTGGGTTTCAGGGTTATATTTTTGTGAAGCAAGGTAAGACAAAGCTGTGACAACATCAGCAATCACTGGGCGCATGTTAGGCTGCTCTTGGACACACATAGCAGCAATTGAAAGCGCTTGGAACAAACCCCTCCCTGGATACTGTCCTTGGAGCATAGGATCAGCCATCTGTGAAAATTTCTTCCGATCTTTCAACAAGGGTCTTGCCTGGAAGAAACACAAAAATCAATGTATGGAAATATTGAAGGTCCTAGAGATATTAAAAGAGCTACAGACTGACATAATTATAGTGGTATCTGAACAAAATCAATTAAAAACCTAAATGAGCAAAGATTAACTCAGCAAAATTCAAAATAAATAAATAAATAAATAAAGATCTCCACATTAAGCATCTTTCACCTTCGAACAATTTTATATCTAAATAAAAGATGACATTAACGTGTCTATATTCCTATATTTAAAACCCAGGAAGCACAATGATTCTTCTATAGTTTGCCATGAATTATTCATTGTTCTCTGCTTCCAGGAATGAAATCATTCGTGGTGTTACTTTTAGATTCTCTATTCAAAGCTTATGGGTAGCTTAAGGTACTGATTAAATAGTGGTGCACATAGAGTTGTATAATTCTCTTCACATCATTGTCACCACCACAATAGTAGAATAAAATAACTGTGGCAACAAAAAATAATTTAGAGAATATGGAGATTCCTCTTACCCAAGCTACCAGATTATGCTCTCCTGAAGTTTTGGAATTCTCGACTGCTTTCCTTCCTGTTATTATCTCTAAAAGGACAACGCCAAAGCTATAAACATCTGATTTCAGTGTCAATTGTCCAGTCATTGCATACTCAGGTGCACAATACCCATAGGTACCCATTACCCTTGTGGATACATGGGTATTATCCCCAACAGGGCCAAGTTTGGCCAAACCAAAATCAGATAGTTTCGGGTGATAACCCTGGCCAAGCAAAATGTTAGAGCATTTTAGATCACGATATATAACTGGGGGGCTAGCTTTATCATGCAGATACTCCAAACCCTTTGATGCTCCAGCAGCAATTTTCATTCTTGTATTCCAGTCGAGCCGTTTCTGACCAGGTGTAGGATCTGTAGAAGACGATTTATGAGTCCAAACTTTATCTGCACATATCTAAACAAGTAAAAAAGCCTAGGATATGCACCAAATAAATCAATGCAAATACCATGGAGGTGGTCCTCTAGGGATCCCAATGGCATGTATTCATACACAAGAAGTCTCTGGTCTCCATCGGCACAATAACCAGTAAGATTAACAAGATTAGGATGGTGTAGCAGGCTCAACATCAACACTTCAACTAGAAATTCTCTGTTCCCTTGCAATCCATTACGATCAAGTTGCTTGATGGCAACAATCTGCATCAAATGGATTAAACTTGAATTCAACATTTCGGCAGTTTACTGTTAGAAGTAACTAACACAAAAAGAGTTGTTTGTTAGAAGTAACAATTACATGCGAAGTTGCTATTGAAATTAAGTTTATCAGCTTCAACTTTTATTGATGAACCTAACAACAACTCAAACTTTTAATTGGATTTCACTTGGCAAAGTAACAGAACACGAATCCATGGCAGGGGTGGTTGAGCTAGCATACATGGTCCATGAGGATTCTTCTATTTCAGAACAATCTAACTGTGAATTTCTGGAAAAGACATTAACACGTTTGAGATAAGTACCCTCACAGGACATTAGAACGTGTATTTCATTATGAGTCATCCAGCAGATAACAGCTCTTTCTTTCTGAAGATCTTTAATATTTTAATCATGAGATGTGGAAGTCTTTTATTGTCAACCAACGAAAGCATGTGATAAAAATTATAGAACACTATGCCAGTGAAACCAATGAGTTTTGAACTATTTTCATGTGCAAACCGATGTGAAGCAAAGATTGAGAAATCAAAGGGGGGAAAAATCAAACTGCAAGCAAAATGGAAGATGAGAAGCTAGTTATACTAACATTTTTAGAAAATAGACACTGAGGAGATGGCAATGGAATAATTGAAAATATTTGTACTGATCAGCCATTTTCCATGCTCTGAATTCACAGAGAAATAAAGTATCACTCTTACCTGGTTGGAATTTTCCAGTCGCCCTTTGTATACTCTACCAAATCCTCCCTGTCCAAGAAGACAATCTGCTCGAAAATTTCTAGTTGCAGCAGCTAATTCACGAAATGCAAAAGTCTTGGCAGCAATTTGATTGGATCTGGCATCCTTTGAAGTTTCCTGTGAGTTTAACGGTGCATTCACCTTCAACTTATCTGAACACAGAAAATGGACAATCCAAGTATAAGGGTAGAACTGAATCCAAGCAAGGAATTTCAACCATGTCATCAGTTCCATAATGGGATTGGTTGGCATGAACACTTGTTTCGGCTAGCCCGTGCTAACATTTTGACAACCGTATGTGTTGCATAATTGGGAAGACTACGTCAATGTGATTTCCCCTTTAATAAATGTTCTTTAACATGCAAAACGTAAGACTGGCGTTAGACTGGATTTAGTAAGAAGAATTAACCGTTTGTTTTAAACTTGGAAAGGATGATAACCATCAAAACAAATAACTTACAAATTTCACAGTTAGTATATTGATGGCTTGTGTCAGCTTAGCGCTATTAACTTGGTAGTTGGGAAGGCTGAAAAACAAACCTTATATTTACTAAACGGACATACAAGCTCGTTCCTGATCAACTATAGTATGCTTCTTCTGCTTCCTAGAAAAGTCAACAAGCTATGCTAATAAAATTTCTATAGGAAAGGAAAAACATAGTTTGAAAAGCCCCCCCAAAAGCCCTTCAATGCTCAGATTCAACATCTGGATATCCTTCAACACAAAGACACTTCCGTTTTGGGAGGACGGGGGAAGATTCCGAGTCAACAAATACATACAAATTATAGGCAACCGCAGAAGTATTCACCTGTATAATGAAGATTGAAACTTTACATGATTAAACGACAAACTCTCCTGGATATACGTAGGATATACAGAAGGGATACCTGGAGAGGGCTGAATGGGACGAGGTGGTGGGTCCTTAATCTCCCTCTTCTTCTTTGAGTTAAGCTTGGAATGGGATTGTCCAGAGCATGGAAACCAACCCATCAAAATTAATTCTCTCTCTTCTTTTTCCTGCTTTTTCCTGACTAAAAATTTAAAAGAGTTGCATATTTATTCCCAGGATGGCAGCTAGAGAGGGAAAGATTGAACAAATGAATGAATGGTTCATCTTTTTTCAAAATTTTCTTGATTTGGGCTAACGAAGAAAGAATGGAATGGAAAAAGCTGGAGGTAAAAGACTCTTTCTTTTGGGTGATTAATGATGATATGGCAAAAGCAGAGAGGCAGAATCTTGATTTTTGACTGTTTAATAGTAACCCTTGATATACTGCAAGGAGTGGAAATTTGACTCATTTTTATCTGATTGGAGTTTCATATGCACAATTATTACTGCTATTATCCTGATTTATTGGGATGACCAGGTCAAATTTAAATTCTGTATAGTGTTTGTCCTCATCAAATCTTCTTTTTTAGAAGGCCAACAATTCAATGCTCTTCTTAAAATTCTTCTTTTCTTAGAAAGGCCAACAATTTAATCTTCTTCTTGCAATTCTACTCCTACCAAACCTTGTCAGATGTCTTAATCACAAATTAATTATACACGTTTGAGCTAGGGTCAAAATAGGATAATCAAGAAAAAATTAGTTGAAAAATTACCTCAAATTAATTTACCTGTTTAACCCACAAAACATTTCAAGTTTTTCTAAACAACTACGATAGGCATTGAAATTAGCATAAAAGACATAATTATACATTGAAATATCGCTCTTGTTCACAAAGAATATAAAACAATTTTGAGATCATTACATGAGATTGTTGGATAAATAATAATTTTAAAGCTTGTCATAATATTTACACGTGGGAATTATACAAATAAATGACTCCATCTTTTAAATAGTGTGTGTTCAATTTTTTCTCGTTGAGAGTGAAAATTTTCTTCTTTGGTTTGGATATGAAACGGTGCTACCGCCAGACGAGGGATGAGCAGAGCACTTGGCGAGCGCACGATTGCGGGATTCGAACTTCCAACAGCACAATATAATTTCTCCGGTTACTAGTCCAATCCAAAAATGGGGCCCACAAGTCCACAAACCCCACGGAAGACAGTCAACCGCGTCGGAGAATCCGTCAAGAGACTTAAAAGGTTCCCCGGCCTTTTCTGTTTCTTAACGTCATCATCATCATAAGTAATGGTGAAACGCAAACGATCGATAAGTGGATCGCCTGCAAACAGCCAATTTTTGAAATGAAGTGGCATAAAATGAGAAAATTCTGCTTTCGCAAATCTTAATTCAAAAGTCTTTACGTAATAATCACGGGTCATTTAAATTAATTTTCATTAGTCAAAATTCAAATCTCGTGATTCTCTACGTCCATATCCCAAGCCAAATTCCACGAGTCATTGACAAGTTCCAGAACTGAAAGGGATTTTAAGCAATCAGTCAAGACGGCAATAACGCGTAGGATATAGAAACTAATATATGACATCCCAACAATCATATACCAGAAAATCTCGGAGTAAAATATACATAATCAAACTTTCAGTCAGTAAAAATGTTAACCAAAATAAATTAGTGCTTAGAAATTCATTTTTTAGGCACATAATTCTCATTACTGGCTATAACATCGTACTCAACGGCTACCTCGTTTGTGTGCTTTTAAATAAATGACCATAATTTATCTTGAATTAGTGCAGGAATCCTAAGCCCTTCTGAAACAGGGACTCAACAATTATGAGTTGCAAATGCTGAGTCACTGTAAAATTCCCCTCACAACACAACTGTGCAATCTTGTGCGACCAGTGCGAGCCTTCATTCGCAAAATGCAAAATTCAGTGCACTATTTGGTTGAATTATGAATCATTACAATGATCAACGAGGTCCCACTCCGGGAAAAGCTTCCCTCTCAGTGGTTTTCAAGTTTCAACACTCTGCAGTATCCTTCTCTGCCTCTGGGCCTCTGGCCTACGTTTCTTTCCCCAAATTGAATGTTTCTTGTCATGCATTACCAAACAAACAACAAAAGGCATTCACTAGTCAGGAGGCAATGGGATAATGGGACCAAACAATTAAGCGTGCTGCTTGGAAAAGGCAAGCCTCGTTAATCTTCGGGTAAAACTACAGTAACTTGAAAAATATTCTAGCTCTCGATGAATATGCCGTACAAAACAAGAACTTGAAATTCGCATGTAAAGTAATCAAGATCTCAGATTTATATTTATTCTGGATAGGAAATCAAATAAGCATTCTACTGTCAGAATCCGACAGAATAGGGGCTAAAATACTAGTGTGTGGCCTATGCAGGGGATTTTGAAGTTCAGAGATCTTCTCATGGATGAAAATTTTTCAGGTACTTTGGGTATCGCATCATGATCAAGATTGGCAGCTAAGCGACTCGAGCTGACATGATACTTTCTCAGTTAGCCCGCAATGGTTTGTCATTCAGCTTCTAGGGAAACACGAACATTACATGTCAATTTATGTAAAGCCAAGATGTCACACAAATAAAATTGTGTGGCAATTTTGCAGAGAAGAGCAGCAAGAATTTCGATTCAGTCATAAAACTTCCAGTTCAAGATTATTAGAAACCACATGACCTTTAGCCGTTTCATTTACCTCAAGATGGTCAGGTCAACTATTGCCCTGGAAATTAGTTCCATCCGATCAAGATACATCCTTGGTGCCTACAGCTTTCGTACTTGTTTTCGCTGCCACAGAAATTGTGCTTTTAATTGGCATCTCATGGTTGTGTTTTCCTTCATATGTTGTGATGTAAGCATTTGGATCATCTGAGGTTCTCTCAACATATTTGCGCACATTGCACTCGAGACTGGTACATCTGTAGTAACTCCTGCAGCCAAGGCAATAAAGTTTCTTTAGAAATCTAAATGAGAAACATATGATAAAGAAGTGTGTATGACGTAGCAATAGCGGTGAGACAAAGCCCGAGGATCTATTATTTTGTAAAGGGCAGCTTCATACGCAATGTGCCAAAAAAAGTCTTCACACCGGTATATCATGGTTAAAAATGGTATATCATGGTATATCATGGCTAAAAAGTCTTTAACCTTATCGATTTTGCTTCAATGCTGCTTTGAAGCGGTGAGAATTAAACCATGGATATGAACAGGGCTTTGCGTCCTCAAAAGCTAGGGCAGAGAGACATATCAGCTAACTATGCTAATTGCCCAAATAATTTGTCAAAATTTTATGTGAAAATTTGTGCACCATTAAGAACACCAGAAATTCCTTTTATATACAGGAATACCAAAAATCTTGAACCTATAATATGTGCAAACATTAACTTTAAGTGGCACCGACCTTGGATATGGGTTTCCCTTTACAATTTTCTGTCCGTATTTTCTCCAGCGAAATCCATCTCTTAAGAATTCAGAATCTATGGTATTTTGGGCAACAACCTGAGGCTCTCGTGTTCTGTCTGCTGATGTGCCTGCTTCATTGGATTGTTTATCATTTTTCCTGCAAATAAAAAGACTCGTGACGGATGCAACTAACAAATTGCCTTTCATGCAGAATAAAATTTAAAAGCCAAACCCCAAGAGAAAAGTTTAATAGCCTGCCAAATTTGCCAGCATATATTCTTCGAAATGGGACCCCAAAAAAAAAAAAAAATCCTTGCGCAGCTCAACAGACTACTAGGATGCTGAAAGCGCAACTGATCATGATATGGTATCTGCTATTTGAAGAGTAGGCATCTCTTACCTTCTTTTGCTTTTTGGTTCATCACACTCTGCCTCCAATTCCTCCCTTCCTTCCTCAAACTCCCCACTGTGGCAAGAAGAATTATCATGGGTTGAGACACCAAAATTGGATGCTCCAGCTGTGATAGGGTCAACAAAGGATGGAGCTCTGCCCGAATAACTTGGATGGGCAGAAAAACCAAATGCATTTTGATTTGCTATAGTGCCTTCAAACCAATCATTCTTGTCACCATGTTGGTTATTCCATAAGGGATTTTTTGATTCATTGCTAGGATTTCCTTGATAATGTCCATCAGAGGAGTTACATTTTATAGGCTGCGGCTTTGGATGAGTGTGCTCACCCTCGTACACAATTTCTGCAATCTGAACATCCAATGATCTTTCAACCTTTTTCTTCACAGGACAATTAGGATGTGTACACTTGTAGTAACTTCTTGGATACTCACTTCCTTTAACATGCTTTTGTCCATATTTCCTCCAGTTATATCCATCATAAGAAGGACGATCTCCATTTGCCGTGTTTGATAAAGACCTCTGATCCTCTTCCAGGTTTTCTGAGGCGATATATGAGTGTTCATATCTTTTATCCTTTTCTGCCATATGAAGTTCTGATCTAAGGTAAGATTGATCCTTAACTAAATTTGACTGTTGAAGATTGGCCCCAACCTCAGCTAATTTGTCTTTCTGAATTAAATTGGCACTTCTCTGTACAAGACAAAACCCAAAATGTCAATGTAATGTCAAGGGATGAACAAGAATTTAGTAAATCATTTCACCTGCCATGCTTGTCAAAATAGATTATTTTTGAGAATGCAAAAGGAAATCTAAAAGCCCGAGTGACATGTAATAAATCATCTATATATAGCCTAATGTGCTGTGCCATTATTCCACATTGGCAAGTGCATGCACGGGCACACAAATTGGGAGGCAGATTTGAAGTGGTGACATTGCTGTCATTATGCGAATATTGGATACTGACCATATTAGCCAAGAGAGAGACTGTTGTCTTCGAGACAAGCTTAGCCATAGGTTTGTAAACCACGGATTTCCTGTCCGGTTTCAAGACCTTATTAGATGGAGAAAGAGCATCACTCACAGATGGATCAGCCTGGAAGCAGATGACAGAACAATAAGTGCATGTTGCAGAAACGTAATGCTCTAAGTGAAAGCAAAATGATCACCTGGGAAGAAACCACCCCAACCAAAGAATGGTTCACTGTAGGCGTGAACCTGACTGTCCTGGGCCTTATGGCTGTGACTGCAGATTCAGAAGACGCATTAGAGGATGAGGCATTAATGGCACCAGCAAGAAGCTCAGAGAAAGATCTAAGACTAGAGCAAGTAGGCTTTGATGCTACAGGCTTTGCAATAACCACTTTTTCTGCTTCTTTAATTTCCATCTTCAGAAGATATAAGATGTGTCAATCAAAGTCTTCTGGAACATGACATCACCAGTTCAACTCCAACCTGTGGAGGTGCAGCCATAAAAAGCTAAGAATCAGTGCCTTTTACTGGTGTAATATGAATAACCGTCCTCATAACATAACTATACAAAATTGTAGTCAAGAATAGGATGAGGGAACAACATATGTATAATATTTCTGAAGAAAATAATGCTATCAAGAAACAACATAAATAGCAATAACATTGGAAGAATCAAGCAGCAGAATTAGCAGAGGCTAGTAAAAGTGGAACACTCCCCATTCCCCAGTCCCCAGTGCCAGCCATGACAAAGTTTTCTTCCACCAAGATCTGCATTGACCTTTCAGGTTCTTAATGCTCGCTTCAAAGTGCCGCAAATGGTCAGTTTGCATTTCATCAACCGGTAAGACAACATTCAATTTTATGGCAATTTGGAAAAACAATTGATGGCAATGACATGGAACTGGAATTCTTTAAAATAAACTTCTTTTCCCGAGTGTCTGACACTGTCTAATGGATTCGATAAATTGGGCCTTTCGGGAAGTAATCGTAGTTCCTTCATGCAAGAGAACAAAGAAAATACGAAAGAAAAGCACCATAAACCGTGTGTAATTATCTCTTAAATCTCAGTTACCAATAATTGCTTCTAAATGCCAAGAAGCGCAAAGGGGCTCCTTGTCGTTAGACATATATTCAACAAGATAGGCAACGGCCTTATTCTATGGAGACATAACAATATTTTATGGCGTAACAGTCCTGATTAACAAACCCCAAACTTATCCAAAAATTTTCATTAATTAATAAAGCAAAAAAAAAAAAGAAATTTGATAATTCGGTACCCAGTCAACGCGCGCGAGCCCTCACCTGCATGCAGAAAAGCAAGCCAATCAGGGAGAAATCAACATATCTATGAAACAGAACAAAAGACTTGATCCCTGGCCCAAACTCCAAATATCGTAATCATGCACAATCCTGGACCATACAAGGGAGGAAGTATATGCATGCAAGCATATGTGTGTGTGTAAGGGAGACAGATAAGAGAGAGAAGCATAGATTCAAAATCTAATGATGAACCAATAAGCAACATCAAAGAAAAGACCTGCAAGTAGTCACGGAAGCAAAAAGAAAGCCAATTAAAAAAAAAAAAAAGGCGTACAAAAAAAGCATAGACACACATAGAAACACGACAAGTACATACGTAGTTAGAATATTTAATTAAAATACAAATAGTTGAAAATTAGTTAACGGTACTTCCATCACATTTTGACTACATAAATAGAGAGTTTTTATAACCATTTACAACACACATATTCGACTACATTATGGAGTATTTGTTATAGTTATAGGATCTATATTATTATTAATAATTTGACCCTTGTGCAACCAATATAGAATGTGTTTTGTAACAAATACATTTTACATTTATTATATTTAATGTCTAGATTTATGACTTCCAAATTTTTTACTTGTAAATAGAGTGTTGTGAGAAGAAATGAATTATCCCTCGTGTTCTTTTTTCCTAGACTCTCTATATTTATCTATCTATATGGGCGCATACAATGTCATGGTAGCTGGATTCTTGTATAACTACATGTGGTATAGATTGGAGTAAACTACAATGAGAATAAAGTGAGTTGTTATATCTTGAGCCGATATTGTAAGATCCATTATACTCAGTCCAAACTAAATTAAGGTAATCAATCTTACATTATTTGTGTGCGATTAAAGTAAGCCAATATTCATTGATTTTAGTTAAATTTAAATTTGACAAAATAATTGTGATTACTTGGTAATTATTTGGTTTAGAACCAACATGTACACACACAGGGAGAACCAAATCCAAACCAAATAGAGATGAACGCCATGAGAAATCTTAAAAAAAAAAAAAAAAAAAGAGGAAAAAGAAAATCTAATAAATAAAGCACGAAAGATAAACAGAGATCAATGCTTAAAGAATATGGAAACTTTTCCAGATGTACCTTATCCAAACCTATGCGATAACGAGCAGAGATATAAACGAAGATAAAAGAAGAAAGGGGCTTAAATTATTTGTTGTTTTCTTTTGAGCTGGTGCTGCTTCTGCACCCAAACTACTTCGACGAGGTTCAGCCGTCAACAGTTCAGTAGCTCACCGGACAGTGGACAGGAAAAAAAGGAGAAAACGAGAGAAATCCGAATAAAGTATTTTGGTGGTAGAACAAGGATTTAGATTTATTTTAATTTGTTCCCCCTGGGCAGAATTAGCAGAGCATATTTGGAATATTTTGGCAGCAAAAGATCAACGTATGTATGACTGGTGGGTTGGAGTCCGTCGTTTGCGAATCTATATACCAGTGGTATGGTGGTGTGTATTATACCATAACCTGATCATTAAAGCTTCTTGACAAGAAAAGCTCCAAGCGGACCAACTGTACATGCTATGTTCCCAACTAACTGTCTTGCTCGCTACTGCTGGTTTGACTCCACGTACTTCACGACCTTTAATCTATTTGCTCCGCGTACGCCGCCCGTAGCTATGTACGGGCTAATGGCACCAAGTAGTGAAAGATGGAAGCCACTGTTGTTGAGTGTAGTCCGTATGAATCATTTTTAGACAATTCACTATTGGTCACAAGATAATAGAATATCCTATTAGTATCCACATGCATACAGAGGTATTCTGTGGATCGCAATTCGTATGAATCATTTAACAATAAAGTTTAGTTATCTATAAACTTCATTTGTAAGGTGATCAACATAAATTTGAACTACAACAAAAGTACTAGTGCTGCACGTAAAAAGCTTCCCTAACCGATGTGACGGCTACAATATTGCATATATGCTGGGGCCAGGCACTAGATGTATATGCGCTTTTAATTTCTGTAATTTCTTTTTTTTTTTTTTTTGTAAAGTTTTTCTTCCTCTTTTTCTTTTTGAAAATGTACATTTTTTTTTTTTGGAGAAAATGGCAAGGATAATATAAACAAAATGGGGCAGTGCTCAAGAAAATATATAAGTGAAACCTAACTATTGAAAATCAGATTTCTTTCCCCATCATCTTTTATAATTGTTAACGATTATGTAGAATAATTACAATTACAAACCTCAGAGCCCGTACAATATAATTTTTCAAAAAGGTAGTCCGCTGCTCTATTAGACTTTCTGAACACAACGTCAAAAGTAATTTTTACCCAAAAGGTCGCAAGCTGCTCAATTTCATTTAACAGTGCTAATACCTTCTATGGAGTTTTTTTTTTTTTTTAAGATTATACAATCGATCGCTAATTTAGAATCATTATTTGACACTTCAATCTCACTAATTCTTCCTTCTAAACCTTGTTTCAGACCCAATTTGATAGCGTCCAGGTATCCTATGTAAAAGTATGGTAAAGCTTTTCATTTCTTGAATAAATGATTTGCAAACTTACTTTGCGCATATGAATGTGAGCGTACGTTAATCTTTGTGGGAGCATCTAGATACGTGCCAACGAACAGCACCGATCGACATCGCCATTAATGCGACTTTTGTCCGGTGCTTCTCCCTCCTCCTGCTAATTTAGCCGTCGACAAATTGAACGAGGAGCAAAACGAGAGCAAGACGAGCATGCGATTAAAGTGAAAGAGTGGTTTAATAATTTTCAATACAGTAATGCAGAGTACCGAGTCTACAGAGTACGACTCCTGCAACGTACGTTCTATCAGTACATGCAGGAGTAAAAGGTACAGCGCAACGCGGAAAATTCACAAAGCAAAATCACCGAGGGAATCTTTTTTTTTTTTTTTGAGAAATCACCTAGGGAATCTTGAGCTTTTGATTTCTTATTACAAAAGACAATCTTGAGCTTTTCTAATCAGACTAAAAAATGGGTGAACCCGTAACTTACATGCGGATGAACACATGTGGAGCTCACGAATTTCAATGTTACTTCAAAGATTCCTTTGTGCTTGGTTGGTGAAAGTATGAATTCGCATGGGTTAGAAAGCAAACAAAAAGAATAAATTTAATTTCAACAAACGAAGTGACAAACAACTGTTAAACTAATTATTGTATATGCCTAATCAATTAGTTATGTCTTCACTTGCAAAAGTTGGTTGCGTTATGCCTTTTTTCTTGTTGTTGTTGCTTTTTCTTGCCAAGTTAGAGTAGTATTTGTCTTATATTACATCATCACTTTGATGATTTCTTCGTAATTTATGAAATCTTTTAAAAATAGATTACCTTATTTAAACCTGTTGATCGGATAGACCAGTTCTATTAAAAACTTGTTCTAACGGAGAAAAATTATGTGAAATTGGTTATAATATTCACGTGGGATACTTCGTTTACCTTACACAAAAGCTAAAAATAAAAAATAAAAAAGCATGAAATAATAATCACTTTGTCTGTATATAGAGCTCGTCAACTATGCATGGAAGAGAGCGAGAGGTTCTAATGATTGAAGATTAGTTGAGACAAGAAGACAAAAAAAAATTTGAAGAACGTTGGTTGGGAAAAACGAGAATTGGATCGGAGTCCACGTGGTCAGATGACCGGTAGTTAAAATTTCAGCCAGAAGGCTTCCTCAGCCATTTGGAACCGATCGAGATTTTTTTTTTTTTTTTTCCTTCCTTTTCTTTTTTAATTTTTTTAATTAAATTACATGAAAATGAAGGATTGATCGGGTCCAATTCAATACCTTGCATTATTCCGAAAATAGCAATACCTTATTTTATAACCGGACTGTTACGTACTTATTATTACAACATCTAAACTTGCTTATGGCAGATTTTCTCGATTCGAGCTTTCCTTCTCGGGACTATTCTAAATATACGAAAGGATAAAATTTATTCCAAAAAAAAAAAAAAAAAAAAAACTGCGGATAAAACGAAATGGCTATAAATGGTCACATGCTCACATGACCATACGTTTAGGTTAGTTGATTGAAAGGTACGCTTAATCGTCACGTGAAGATAGTTTTTTGTTTTTTGTTTTTTCTGTTTTCAAATAGTTATTTTCTTGTTTCCTTTTTTTTTTTTTATAAAATATTATGATATTACATTAATACACTAGTAATGGTACATCACAAAATGGCATATTATTTTCTAATTCTAATGACATGCGGCAAAATTAGTGAAGAAAATCACAAACGGGTGCAATTATTATTCGTTAAGCCTTTTATTTGGTTTACTGCATATCATGATAAAAATATTTTGTTCGTTCAATCAAACACTATAAAACTATTTAACAAAAATAGTTCTCATGACTAAAACATTGTCAGTAGGGAGCAAAAGAGCATCTTGTATTCTTTTGAGAACCGGAAGCACCTTGTTAACATGATATTGTAAACAATTGCCTCGGGATAATTTCACCTACCTCTCCCAAAGTTTGTAATTAGCTCCCCTGGAATTCAAAAACAATACTTATTTTCCTTGGTTATGCAAAATGGCTATAATAATTTTTGCTTTAGAATTAAACCCAAGTACGAGAGAGAGAGAGAGAGAGAGAGAGAGAGAGAGAGAGAGAGAGAGAGAGAGAGAGAGAGAGAGAGAGAGAGAGAGGAAAAATTAATTTCTCCCAATGGACATGTTTAAGTAATTATGCTTCACATAAAAAAAGGGTAAACTTTAAAATATTCTTTCAATCGAATAATTTAAAAATAGCTTTTGGAGTTTAACTTAGACTTCATATATCCTCAAAACTTTAGGACTATAAGCAGTAAAAATTAATTTTGAAAACTAAAAAGCAAAACAACAAAAACAATACTAATAATCTTCTTCTTTGAGTAATTTGAGATTTTTTTAAGCAAAAAATTTGAGATGTTATAGACAATTTGATGGCTATTTCAAAAATTTCCAGTCAAAATTAAAAGTTATTGATGCTTTTGTTTGTCCTTCCATGATGTTGAAATTGATTGAAGATCACTTTAAAGTTAGCGAGTCAAAGTCTTTATTTACACAAGTGAATGGCAGGGTCTTGATTTCACTTAGAATTATCCTCGGGCAAGTAGGAGAGATGGGAAAATTAACGAGTAAGATTCGTGAAATCAATTTTCATGAAAGTCGCCTAAAAATTTTTTTCATGAAAGTCGCCTCAAAGTCCATTTTTTGGAAATCAACAAGAATAATTGAATGCTCCAACAAATGATCCAGATTCATAAGAATATTGAACTTGCATTAGGTGAGGCTAATATTTTGGATAAAAAAAAAAAAACACGACTAGTAATTGTGGCACACCCTACGTGTGTGATTCAAAAAAAATTATATTCTAAATTTAATTAAAGAAAATAACATTACGAGGTAGTTATTATTTAATAAATTTATAGGCAGTTTTATTTATTTTAAAGACAAAACGTTAGTAATTATGTCGTTATTTAACTTGGAGGAAAGACTACCAGCCTAATAAATGCAGAATTGATGCGGATGTTTGAATTATGTCAACTTTTTTGTCCAACAGCTTGTTTCTGCAAAATTATAAATGGTTATCAATTTGACCAACCGAAAGAGGGAGTTGATGGAATTTGAGCAAATGAGGGCATTGAATGAATCTAAGGAAACGATTGGAAAGTAAGCAATTGGGCTAGCGTACTGATTCACTCCCTCCCGTGTTTTGTCTATCATACTTCAAACAAATATCGGAAGTAGATATCTTTTGAGAGAGGAGGGAATAAAAGACACAAATATTCCACCTTGAAAGAGGGATAAATGACACAAATATTATTATTTGGATTAAAAATAATAATATCTTTCAATTTCACCAATTTGAAAGACCGATAAAAATACAATACTATCTGGATTAAAAAAAACAATATCTTTCAATTTCACCACTTTGAGAGAGGGATAAAAACATTATTTGGATTAAAAATAACAATATTTAACTATGTATAAAAGACAAGGTTATTGGGTTTAATCTCACTTTTGTGATCTACCTAAAATGCTCTTATTACGCATTTAATTTCCTTCTTAACTATTTAATATCATCCAACTAAATTTTTTCATACCTTTTATAAATTAAAATTTGACAAAAAAGTATATTGTTTTTTATATTAAGAGTTTGTATTGTTAGAATGCCCAAAATAATTCGATGATTGCGTAGTGTGCTCCAAAATTACTTGTTTTGATTAATGATCAGAGGCTACCATAACAATTTGGCTAGTCCAGCAGGGGCAAATTCCGTTTCTAGAAATTACCAAGGAAAAAGAAAAAAAAAACGTATTCCTTTTAAATATATGCTGGATTATCAAAACGATTGGGGGAAGGGAAACCGGCTAACCGCCACAAAGCCCACTAGCCGCTAATATGCTTTTTTTGTTTTGGAAACTGCCGGCTAAATATTGGCGTAAGAAGTCCGCTGACCTCTCCTATAAAAGGACCACCACCCCTCCCCTTTTCCCTCCACATCATAATTCAGAATTCAGAAATTTCTTCATTCGCGCTGTCAAGAAGCTTCCTAATTGTTCTGTATTTTTTTCTTTCGTTTTAGTTTTTTCGTCCTAATTAACCAATCAAAGATGCAGATCTTCGAAAAAGCCCTAACGGGCAAGACGATTACTCTCGAAGTCAAGAGTTCTGAAACAATTGATAGCGTCAAGGCCAAGATCCAAGACAAGGAAGGCATCCCTTCCGATCAGCAGTGTCTCATCTTCGCCGGCAGACAACTCGAGGACGGCCTCACCCTTACCGACCACAACATCCAGAAGTAGTCCACCATCGGTGGTTTGCAGATTTTCGTCAAAACCCTACCCGGCAAGACAATCGCCGTTTAGGTCGATAGTTCTGACACTAGCGATAACGTTCAGGCCAAGATCCAAGACAAGGAGGGCATTCCTCTGGATCAGCAGAGATTGATATTTGCCAGAAAGCAATTTGAAGACGGGAGGACTTTGGCTGAATACAACACCCATAAAGAATCTGTGCTTCATCTGTTCTTGCGTTTGAGGGGTGGTATGCAGCTTTTTGTCAAGACTCTTACGGGTCAGATTATCACATCTCAAGTTTGAGAGCCCTGATATCATCCGCAATGCTAAAGATAAGATTCAAGACATAGAGACATACCGCCAGATCGACAGCGACTCATCTTTGCAGGGAAGAAGCTTGAGGACGGGTACACCCTGGCGGATTACAATATTCAGAAAGATTACACACCGCACCTTGTTCTTTGTCCGTGTCGGTGTTTTTTAGAGAAGCCACTCGTGATTGTTTCCGCTTTCGTTTCTTGTTAAGATCAGGAAAGAAAATCCATCCTGTACTTTTTTCTTAATTTCAATATAATGTAGTTGTTCTGTATTTCCTTATTTTGGCTCAAATTGTTTATACCTTTTTTTTTTGTGCTTATTTGTGTAGCCTTCAAGGGTATGATCTATTTCTAGCAGTAGATTGTTGATTCTGGACTCGCTAATGTGCCATAAGGATATATCAATCAGGTTATCATGTCTTTTTCCACTAAATAATGTTGCCAAGGACATATTCTTCCACTTTCATACCTTCGTAATATAATTTTCCGTGGACTAGGTAACTTCTAATATAATTTTCTGTTGACTAAGGTAATTAAGAACTAGTGATAATCAGCAAAGGAGGCAATGTAGCTGAGTATTAGTGGTAGAGATATGCAAGAGGAGGTGATGGCTGCTTTGCGTCCTCTCCTTTATATGAATGATCCTACCCTCAAGAATGGTCAATGTATTGCTGAACAACCAATTTAATTGGTGTTAACATGAATGCTACTCTTTCAATTTAGAAAATATTAGTAAGTCTTTCGATAGAAAATATAATGCCTAATCTTTTTGCCTGACCATCAGATTTGCAGAACAATCAAAATTTAAAAGTCTGTTTAGCTAGATGCTCTATTTGTACATGTAACTGTCAAATTTTTAAATTTCAAGACATGTTTGGGAGCTCCACACCTTCCTAATTTCATCCTCCCCTAATTTGAAAGGTTTGAATGGAGTTTTCTGCAAGTTGTAGGTTTTGTCATCTTACTTATGGACAGTTTGATGCCCTTTTTTCTGGCGTGTTCATCTTCTCCATAATCCAGGACCTTGATGCGAGTTTTATATATGGTTGTGTCATTATTGATCACTTTTATGTGCACAATCATTTTTTTTTTCAGGCTTACCAGTTTTATTTTATTTGACTGACATCACATTTTGCTGCTTGCTGTGCCCCGCAATGATGCTTCGCTTGAAATAGCTTACAAACTGGGTTGTAACATCTAACTCTAGTTACTAATTTAAGCATATTTAACCTCAAGGTTTTTTTTTGTTTCTTTTGGAGATTTTATAGTGTGCTGTGCAGTTTGAAGATTGCCTTGGGAAGAAGCTGAAACTGGATGAGTAAATTTCAATGGCCCTATCGGAAAAATATCAAGATCCGGGGATGGTGCACTTGCTTCATATTTGCCAAGTAACTGTATAAGTAGGTACTCACTGTGGTTTGAACGGGAATCGATGTAATGAAAGATGTAGTTACTTTCTAGCATTTTGCCGGATGTATAAGTAGATGATTCCGTTGCTGTGGATGAAAGATACTTCTTTTGCTAATTTTTCCACTTTTTTTTTTTTGGTTTATTTCTTTCCTGCATTTTGGAAGCGGGTTCTGCACAAAAGCCAGCTTTTACAATTGGATTTCATTTCACATGAATGTTGCTACAAGCTGATTACAAACATCTTAGTTGTTTTCTTTTGGTAAGTCAACTCAGTGTTGATTCTCAACGGCAAGTCAACTCAGTTTTGATCCTCAACACTAAATGGTGGAAACTTTATCGATTTGGATGTAAAGAGTATGGTAAGATGAAAGTGATGTGTTGGGAAGACCAGCTTTTTCTGCAGTTGGATCAACACATGGATTATGGACTTGGGATAATGGTGACTTCCATGCCTTTTATTCCATAACAGATAATTATTTTCCTGTTGTGTTAAGTTTTTCTTCCTCCCTTTTTGTCTGTTTTTTTTTTTTGGTTCTTTTTGGTCTGTTATCCATTCCCTAACAGATAATTATCTTTTTCTCCTTTCTTGTCTGTTATTGTCATATTTTTGATATTATTGAATGTGCTTTGTTTACAGAAGTCTCATGAAGCTATATGTTTATCTCAGTTCCTAATCATTGTTTTGAATCTATTGATGTCTATTTTTTTCCAACCAAAAGATCCAGTTGTCGGGATGAGAAAAAGTTATTAATCTTTTTGGAAGAAGTATTTGTATCTTATGCATGATCGTTGAATTTAGCTCTTAAAAATTATACAACAAAATTAACCTGCGTCAACCTTAATCCAAACAAGAGTTCTGCATTAATTCAGTTCTTGTGCCTTTGACAGATGTAAGCAACATTTATAGCCTTGACATCCAGAGTCACTGAAATTCTATATGCTGTGTCTTGACACGGATGTGGTATGAAGATATTTGCGTACAAGATGAAGTACTCATATCTGTCGGTATTAACAGCACCTTTTCATTTAGGACAGTAGCTGTGGTTTTTACATGAACCAAATCTTAGTATCTTGTATTTGTCTGCAGTGGTTCAACCATCTCCTTGGATCCTGCTTTTTATGCATCACTTGACTTAAGCAGACTTGGATGAATTTTCTCGTAAAACAGATATTGTGATTATGCTTTTGTAGTTTTTTAAATTTATGGAGAATAAATTGAAGAACTGACTTTGGATTTGCAGGACGGTGCTTGATTTCCTTGGCAGATGTATCTTTACCTTAAGATCTTGCTTTGGGTTAGTTACTGAAAATTGAAATACTTAATCTGGATTAGTGATCTTCTCCATATAATTTATTTGTTTGTTCAATTTTTTGTTGCAACTGGATTATCATGCTCGACAGATTGACATTTCCTTCTTTGAATTTTACACATGATAGTTCCTGAAAAATGCACAACAAAATTTACCCACATTAATTTTAACTCAAACCGGAGTTCTGCTTTCATTTAAGTTCTTGTGCTTTTGAGAGATATAGCAACATATATAGCCTTGAGATCTAGAGTCAATGAAATTCCATTTACTATGTTTTGAGGGGTGTGCTATGAGAATATTTGTGCACATCTTGTTGCTTGCTTATTGGGACTGTGTTACTTTGTTGGATACACTTGTGTTTGCATGTCTTAATTGATTGTTTGCCTTTGTTTTTTCACTTGTGCTCACTGACAACTTGAAAGTTCATTGACATCATATGTCTTTCTTATGGTCAAGGATTATTCTGTTGTTCAAGAGACTGCTGAAAGATACTATTGCTGCACATAAAAGGTCAATTAACTAATAACCTGATCTTTTGTTGGGATTTTATTTAACTATTTTGTCTCACAATTCTCGTTACAGTGTATATTTTCCACTGCTTTTTTGTTGATTTATTTCATGAACTTTTTAGGATCTCGTCAATTTTGGCATGCGAGGGAAGCACTGAGGTTTAGACTAGTTGATTGCTGAAATCCCATGGACCGATTAATTCTATTAAACCAAGTCCTTGGATAAGTGCATGTATAATCTGTCTGGTGGGATCCAAGAGGGCCATCAACTCTTTACAGCACGGCCATGCTTTATCTCTTTTATGATCATTTATGAAAATTGATCCTTTATCACTGACATGTTAGTGATTTGAAACCAATATATCCACGGTTAGGCCAACTTCCCCGTCTTCGTGGTGGTGTTTCTTAGATATGCTTCTCACGATTTCTTGTTAAGATCAGGAAAGAAAATCTATCTTGTAGATTTTCTTGATTTCAATATAAATTAGTGGTTCTGTTTCCATATTTGACTCAAATTGTTTGTACTTTTTTTTTTGTGCTTATTTGTGCAGACTTCAAGGATATGGTCCATTCGTGGCAGTTGATTATGGACTCGCCTATGTGGCATAAGGATAATCCAATCAGGTAATTGTCTGATCTAATTTTGTAGTTAGTCCATTCATAATTTTGCCAAAGACATTCTTCCACTTTAGTACCTGGTAATATAATTTTCCATTAAGTAGGTAACTTATAACTATTTTGTTGTTGTGTTTTTTCCCTTTTTTGGGTCTGTTATTGATCATATTCTTGATAGTATTGGATATGCTTTATCCTATAGGAGTCTCATGAAGTTACAGGTTTGGCTCTCAGTTTTTAGTCATTGATTTGAATTTTTTGATTTCTATTGTTTTCAGCTGAAAGATCCAGTTGTCAGGATGAGAAAAGTTTCATAATCTTTTTGGAGAAAGTATACATATCTGTGTGTATCGACAGTAGCTTTAGATGTAGGATAGTATCTGTGGTCTTCCCATGAACCAATACCTTATCACTTTGTGTTAGTCTGCAGCAGATCAACCATCTTCCTTGTATTCTTATGCATCACCTGACTTAAGCAGACTTGGATGGATATATTATTCGATGTGCTTTATCCTATAGGAGTCTCATGAAGCTATATGTTTGATTCTCAGGTCCTAATCATTGATTTGAATCATTTGATGCTACTGCTTTCAACTGAAAAATCCAGTTGTCAGGATGATCGAAGGAGAAACTACTCGTATCTCTCCGTGTTAACACCACCTTTTTCATGTAAGACAATAGCTGTGGTGTTTCCACGAACCAAATCTTACTTGTATCTTTCTGCAGTGGTTCAACCATCTTCCTTGGATCCTACTTTTATGCATCACCTGACTTTAAACAAATGTGGATGAAACTTTTGTTGTTTCCTAAATTGACGGAAAATAAATTAAAGAACCAACTTCAGATTTGCAGGTCTGGTGCTTGATATCCTTGATGTATCTTTACCTTAAGATCAAGCTTTTGGTTAGTTACTGAAATCTGAAATATTTGATCTAGATCATTGATCATCTCCATGTGTTCTGATAATTTATTCATTTGTTCTTTTTTTTTTTTTTGGGATAAAGGCTTAGATGTTGTTGGTGGTGGTGTTCAATTTTTGTTGGAACAGGATTATCATACCCAACAGTTTGACATTTGCTTGTTTGAATCTCACGCATGGTCATTGAATTTAGTTCCTGAAAATTGTACAACAAAGTTAACCTGCATCAACTTGAATCCAGACAGGACTTCCGCATAAATTAAGTTCTTGTGCCTTTGACAGATTTGAGCAACATTTATAGCCTTGATGTCCAGAGTCAATGAATTCTATCTCTTATATTTGATAAGGATGTCATATGAGGATATTTGAGTTCTTCTTGTTGGCTGCTTAATGGGGCCTTGTTGTCTCTGTTGGGTAAATGTGTAGATGTGTCTTAACTGATTGTCTGTCTTTGTTTTTTTTTTTTTTGGCTTGTGCTCACTGACAACTCGAAAATTCATTGACATTGTATTTGGTTCTCATGGTCAATGATTATTTTGTTGTTCGGTAGACTGCGGAGAGAGACTATTGCTGCATTTAACCAGGGTCAATGAACTAATAATCCTGATCTTTCGTTGGGATTTTATTTAACTAATTGTCTCATGATTCTTGTCAGAGTGTAAATTTATTCCTCTGCTTTTTTGCTGATATTTCCTGAACTTTTTGTTGATATTTCACAAAGCTTTTTTCTGAATTTATTTATTTTTTTTGTTGATATTTCATTAACTTTTTGGCATACAAAGGAATTTCAAGCACTGAGGATTGGACTTTAGTTGATTGCTGAAATCCCATGGCCGGATTAACTCTATTAGACCAAGTTCTATGTATGATCTGTCTGGTGAGAGCCATCCTCTCAGACATGCAAGGTGAGATCCCATCCTCTCAGACAGGTATATTTCACCTTAGATATCTTTCATTTTGAATTAAAATCCAACAGGACCATCAGCTCTGCACAGTACGACTATGCTTTAGCAATTTGAAAACCAAATTATATGCACAGTTTACATTACAATACTATGTCATTTATTATTTTACTCTCCATTCCCTTTAGATACTCAATTTATGGTTTCATGGGAGTTTTTTATAACATCTCCTGGCCTAAAATTGTTTTTATACTGGAATTTGCATTTTTTACTTGAATCGAATATTGATGATTGAAAACTTTTTTTTATCTTATCTTGTGTACTTTATGGAATGGTGTTCTTTTACAGCTTATGGTTGAACAGAATGAGACATCTACAGTTTTAGGTTTCCAACTTGGTGGTGGATTTTTAAGAGGGATGCGGGAATTTCGCCCATCCGACTGCACTTGCTGGTTATTTTAATTTTGTATATCATTGTCTTTCCTGGTGGAGTGGAGACAACATCAATTACCAGGGAAAAAGGTAAAATGTTGAAATTTTACTTTGATTAGGAAATTCTACCATCTTGTAGGTGTTGGTGAAAGAGGAAACTTGCAGAAATTTCTGTATCTTTTCACAATGACGATTTGTTGTGAAACATGATTAGGATGTTATGAGAATTCAAATACTGTTTTGTTGCATTATTCAGAAGTTTTTAAAACGAATCGTTTCAGTTGCATTGGTATGACTACATTCTGATTTTATATGTTAGTGATAATGTCGTAACAACAATATAAAACGTAGCTACCGGTAATTTTTAGCTTGTCAGCTCAACGTTCCGTTGTCAAATCCAAAAATTTTAACAATGTTGTCCTCGATAGAGGTGTGCGTCTAGCATCTCTCTTCCTTGTCAATGGTGGAATGAATTAAGACGTACTTCATCGTCCTCAAACTTGTAAATTTCACTTTGGTCGTGAAATATTAAGCCTACGAAAGTCAAGACCGTGATCGCGGAGGTTGAAAGTGCTAATGGAATCAGCCTAGTTGAAGGTCGAGTTTCATCCTCATAACCAAAGGCCCAGAGCCTTTTGGCCAGAGAACAATTGGATGAAAGGTGCTCACTGGCCATCGCAATCTTAAGAAGGAATCTACTATAACGATGAGGCCAACATCGAAAATATTGGCAGATGCATTTGTTGATCTTTACCGTACATCAAAATTCCTTGGAGCTATATTTTTCAGCTTTTTCCATGCATTAGTATTTCTTTTATTATACGTATATCTTTTAAACTAAGTCTATTCTTGTTTTGTCAATTGTTTATTTGAAAATGGAATTCAGTAATGGACTCGGTTCGAGATGGGATTGAACACTTGCAACTTCATTATTGAGAATTTTATCACTGTGCATTCAAGGGGTCTGTGGATTCAACAAGTCACAAATTCTTTCTTAGGCCGACTTCAGTTTGTCTTTAGGAGTGTTCGTATATACTTCACGTGAACCAGAAATATCTTTATCTCGGTTGGCTTCCGTTGTCTTTAGAGTGGTCGTAAATACTTCATCACCCAGACGGCAAAGTAGTAGTCCTAGTTCACGTACTTTGGCATGTTATTACATTAAGTTGAAATTGAGGTTGAAGCTTCAAATTCATTGTACGTCCATTACTCAATTAAATATCTAGTTAGAGGTAAAGATATCTTAATTGGTCCGAGACATCCCAATACCTACCAGCCAGAAGAACCGTACCGGCGAGAATATAAAAAAGTAACCTCAAGTTCTGGCTTTTTTCTCTGAAACACTAGGTATCTATCGAATTGCATCACGACACTCCAAAGTGGATTTGCCTGATTATGTGTAAATTAAAGAGGGCAACAGGCTGTCAAGATTTCTTTTGTGTCTGGGTCAGTCATCCCTGGCTTCTTTTGTCCTGAGCGATTAAACAGAATAGGCGTAAGTCTTTTCATCAGGGCAAGACCATGATACCATTAGTACTAGTATGATCGGGCAAGAACTTAGGAAAGAACAAGAGATTGACCTTAGCAACATTCCAATATGGGTAGCGGTTCTGTTTGTATCTTTTTTTTTTTTAATCTTTTTTAATGTTTTGTGCTTATTTGTCTAGCTTTCAAGGCTATGGTCTATTTGTGGCACTAGATTGTTGATTGTGGACTCGCTATTTCAATCAAGTCATTGTCTTTTCCCCCCTAAATAATATTGCCAAGGACATATTCTTCAACTTTGGTACCTCTATAATATTATTTTCTGTTGACTAGGTATCTTCTAATATACTTTTCTGTTGACTTTAATGAAAATTTTTCATTTTCACTTTAGTTTTGGAAGGTTTGAATGCAATTTTCTGCTAGTTGTGGGTCTTGTCATTTTATTTACGGATAGAAAAAGCATTGCAATGTTATCACCTTGTATTTGATGCTTTTTTTTTTTGTTTTTTCTGGTATGTTCCTCTTTTCTATAACTCAGAACCATGATGCAGGTTTCGTATATGGTTATGTAATTATTGATCACTTTTATATGCCTGATCTTTTTTTTCTTTTCAATTTTTTTCAGGCTCACCAGTGTTATTTTATTTGATTGACGTTACAGTTTGCTATTTGCTGCGCCTTCTGGCAATGGTGCTCTGCTTGAAATAGATTCCAAACTGGGCTGTAACATCCAACTCTAAAGTGGGCTATTTTTTTTTCATACTTATATTTCTTAAACTAACTCCATTTTTATTTTATGAATTGTTGATTTTAAAATGTATTTCAGCAACAATATGGTCTACGTTAGACCGGCTCAAACACGTAAGATTCAGCAAGGCCCAAATAATGTGGTCATAATACTTCACATCAACCAGACGGTAAATTAGCAGTGGTAGTCTGCTTACCTTGGGACAAATGGACCTTCTTTGATGGTTTTTTTCCCATCCGGTTCGTTTGTCGTTTATGTCTGCTACACTTTCTGATTTAGAGTGACTTGCTCTCTCCTCTGCTCCAAACATTAATTTGGTTTGCCACAGATTATTGACTTCCAAACAAATTTAGGCATTAATTTATACGTTTCTATGGCGTTTGGTAGAACTAAGATCTTTTATTTAATATTTTGTATACAATTTTTAACAAAAGTCAGTCTTTTTAAGAGGTTCTGCTTTTTATACCTCTACTGCCTTATTTTCACTTTTTCTAGAAACATAATAAATAAAATTGAATTTAGATATCCTGCTTGCTTGTTGTTTGAGTAGTTGAAAATTTGAATAATGCAAATCCTTCTCAATTGTTCTTTTTCATTTTATAATCATGTTCTATTCTTTTTATCATTTTATTCATTATTTATTTTTAAGTTCTTTTTGTTTTATCTTTTACCTCTCAGCTTCATCTAGTTGTTGCAAATACATTTTTGTCTTTTGCATTTTTGTACATGTTTTGACGCGTTCTTGTGGTTCATCAATTTTTGGGACCTTTTTTGGTCTAGATATCACAAAGTGCTTGGATGCATTGAGGTGTATATAATACTCTTGTTACTCCTTTTTTTTTTTTTAAATTTAACTAATCCATTTTTTTTCTTGGCTTGACATATCATTTTTTATATTATAGTATCACAATAAGGGTATCTTCATGATAATTGCGATTTAATTATCTTTGTAGTTATTCTTACTTTTACTAGTGCTGCTACGGATGGGATTAAGTAGCCAACGGGGAATGATGATTCGTTGTTTAGTGTAAAAAATGATCATAGAATTTCTTGAGTGGCATACAAATATTGGTAGTTAGTGTATTTCTATACAAAAAAAAATGAACATAGAATTCCTTTTAGAGAACAATCATTTACGATAAAGAGTATGAGATTTGACTCAAGTAAATACAAATAATTGCCTTCATGTATGTATGTACAGACAGATGTAAATGTGTTTTGGTTATTTAGAACTTTTTGGAAACTAAGTTGCTTATAAATTACTATAATATTTAATTTTGATTTTTTTTTATTAAATCTACACTATTAAATGACTATAATATTTAAGTGTTTTAATTTTAATTAAAAAAAAGAAAAACCAGTTATTTTTAAGTAATGGGCCAAGGCCGCACAAGTGCGGGCAGGCCCTTTTGGTTTATACGTTGGATAATCAGAACCGTGGTGGATCATATTTTTTCTATTGGGGAAACTGCCAGCTAGATATTGGCGTAAGAAGTCCGCTAAAGTTTCCTATAAAAGGACCAGCCCCCCTCCCCTCTCTTTTTCCCTCCGCATCATAATTGAGAATTCAGAAATCCTTCCTTCGCGCTCTCAAGAAGCTTTATAGTAGTTTTGTATTTTTCCTTTTGTAGTTTTTTTCGTCCTATAATTAACCAATCAAAGATGCAGATCTTCGTCAAAACCCTACCGGCAAGACAATTACTCTCGAAATCGAGAGTTCCGATGCAACCGATAACGTCAAGACAAAGGTCCAAGACAATGAAGCATCCCTTCCGATCAGAAGCGCCTCATATTCGCCAGCAAACAACTCGAGGACCCCCGTACCCTCGCCGACTACAACATCCAGTATGAGTCCACCATCCATCTTGTGCTCCGCCACCCCGGTGGTTTTCAAATTTTCATCAAAACCCTAACCGGCAAAGCAATCACCCTTTAAGTCGAGAGTTCTGACACTATCGATAACATTAAGGCCAAGATTCAAGATTAGGAGGGCATTCCTCTAGATCAGCAGAGCTTGATGTCGGAAGGACCTTAGCGGATTACAACATCCAGAAAGAATCTATGCTTCATCCGGTCTTGCGTTTGAGGGGTGGTCAGCAGATTTTTGTCAAGACTCTTACGGGCCAGATTATCTCACCTCAAGTTTTAGAGTTCTGATACCATCGCCAATGTAAAAGAGTCTACACTGCACCTTGTTCTTTGTCCTTGTGGTGGTGTTTTTTAGGGAAGTTTATCGTGATTGTTTCAGCTTTTGTTTCTTGTTAAGATCAGGAAAGAAAATCCATCTTGTACTTTTTTCTTGATTTCAATATAAAGTAGTTCTGTATTTCCATAATTTGGCTCAAATTGTTTGTACCCTTTTTTTGTGCTTATTTGGGTAGCCTTCAAGTGTATGATCTATTTGTGGCAGTAGGTGCTGACTCTGGACATGGCGTAAAGATAATTGAATCAGGTTATTGTGTATTTTTCCTCTGAATAATATTGCCAAGGACATAACCTTCCAGTTTAATACCTCCATAATATAATTTTCTGATGACTAGGTAAATTATAATATAATTTTCTGTTGACTAAGGTAATTAAGAACTAGTGATAATCAGCAAAGGAGGCAATGTGGCTGAGTAGTAGTAGTAGAGAGATGCAAGAGGAGGATCATGGCTACTTTATGTCCTCTCCCTTTATGTGAGGTGATCGTACCCTCAAGCATGGTAACAAGTGTTTGCATGAATGCTTCTCTATCAATTTGGAAAATACTAGTAAGTTTTTTCGATAAGTTTGTGGCATATATAACATCTAATCTTTTTGCCTGAATATCTGATTGGCAGAACAATCAAAATTTAAAACTCTGTTTAGCTGGATGCTCTATTTGTACATGTAATTGTCAAATCTTTTTTTTTTTTTGAGGTGTGTAATTGTCAAATCTTTAAATTCCAAGATATTTTTAGTAGTTCAATACCTTCCTAATTTCATCCTCACCTTAATTTTGGAATGTCTGAAGGGACTTTTCTGCAAGTTGTAGGTTTTTTCATCTTATTTATGAAGAATGATATCACTTTGTATTTGATGCCCTTTTTTCATCTATGTTCATCTTTTTTCGTAACCTGGAACCGTGATGCGAGTTTTATATTTGGTTGTGTCATTCTTGATCACTTTTATGTGCCTGATTTTTTTTTTCCAGGCTCACCAGTGTTATTTTATTTGACTGACATCACATTTGGCTGCTTGCTGCGCGTTCCGGCAATGATGCTCTGCTTGAAATTGCTTACAAACTGGGTTGTAATATCCAAATCTAAGCTTACTAATTTAAGCATATTTAACCTCAAGGATTTTTCCCCCCTTATGAAGATTGTATACTGTCCTGTGCAGTTTGAAGATTGCTTTGGGAAGAAGCTGAAACTTGATGAGTAAATTTCAGTGCCCCTGTAGGAAAAATATTAAGATCTAGGGATGGTGCATCTGCTTCATATCTGGCAACAGTATAAGTAGGTACTCATTGTGGTTTTAACACGAATGGATATAATGAAAGATGTTGTTACTTTATAGGGTTTTACTGGATGGTTTTCTATTTACACGAATTATCTAGTAAAATTAGTTTTATCTCTGTACACTAATTGTTCTATGATCGTTTTCCTTCTATTTGACTTCTTATGATGAACAAAAAGTTGTTTGCTTGTTCTATTCATAGATGATTCTGTTGCTGTGGATGAAAGATACTTATTTTGTTAATCTTCCCACTTTTTTTGGTTTTGTTTTATTTCTTTCCTGCATTGGAATGGGGTTTTGCACATAAGCCAGCTTTTATGATTGGATTTCGTTTCACATCAATTTTGCTAGAAGCTGATCACAAACATCATAGTTGTTTTGTTTTGCTAAGTCAACTCAGTTTTGATCCTCAACACTGAATTGTGGAAACTTCATCATTTTGGACCTAAAGCGAATGGTTAGATGAATGTGAACTGTTGGGAAGATCAGCTTTTTCTGCAGTTGGATCAAAACATGGATTAGGGACTAGGGATAATGGTGACTTCCGTGCCTTTCACTCCATAGCAGATAATTATTTTGTTGTTCCTTCCTCTTTTTTGTCCATTATTCATTCCCTAACAGATAAGTATCTTTTTCTCCTTTTTTGTCTGTTATTTGTCATATTTTTTATATTATTGGATGTGCTTTATTTTACAGTAGTCTCATGAAGCTATATTTTTATCTCAGTTCCTAATCATTGATTTGAATCTTGTGATGCCTATTTTTTCCAGCCAAAAAATCCAGTTGTGGGGACGAGTAAAAGTTTAATAATCTTTTTGGAAGAAGTGTTTGTATCTTATGCATTTGCTTGTTTGAATCTTACACATGATCATTGAATTTAGCTCCTGAAAATTATACAACAAAATTAGCCTGCGTTCACTAGCCTTGATATCCAGAGTCAATGAAATTTTATATACTTTGTCTTGATAAGGATGCGGTATGAGGATATTTGCGTGCAAGATGAAGTACTCGTATATGTGAGTATTAACACTACCTTTTCCTGCAGGGCACTGTGGTCTTTATATGAACCAAATCTTACTGCCTTGTATCTGTCTGCCATGGTCCAACCATCTTCCCTGGATCCTGCTTTAAATGCATCACCTGACCTAAGCTGATGTGGACGAATTTTCCCGTAAAGCAAATTTTGTGATTATGCTTTTCAAGTATTTTAAATTGATGGAGAATAAATTAAAGAACTGACTTCAGTTTAACAGGATTGTTGCTTGATATCCTCAATGTATCTATACCTTAAGATCAAGCTTTAGGTTAGTCACTGAAAATCTAAAATATTTGATCTGGATTATTGATCTTCCCATGTGTTCTGATAATTTATTTATTTGTTCAATTTTTTGTTGAAACAGGATTATCAAACCTGACAGATTGACATTTGCTTGCTTGAATCTTATGCATGATCATTGAATTTAGTTCCTGAAAATCATACTACAAAATTAGCCTACGTCAACTTTAATCCAAACAGGAGTTCTACATTAATTAAGTTCCTGTGCGTTTGACAGATGTAAGCAACATTTATAGCCTTGATGTCCAGAGTCAATGAAATTCTATCTCCTATGTTAGTTAGGGATGTGGAATGAGGATATTTGGGCACATCTTGTGGCTGCTTAATGAGATCATGTTGTCTCTATTGGATACAAGTGTAGGTATGTCTTAACTGATTGTTTGCTTTTTTTTGTTTTTTTAACCCCCCGGGGGGCGCTTGTGCTCACTGACAACTCGAAAATTCATATTTTGTTGTTCATAGACCGCCTAAAGAAACTATTGCTGCACTTAAACGGTTAATGAACTAATAATCCTAGTATTTCATTGGGATTTTATTTAACTACTTTGTCTCACGATTCCTGTTACAGTGTAAATTTGTTCCTCTGCTTTTTTGTCAATATTTCATGAACATTTTAGGATCTTGTCAATTTTGTTATGTAAGGGAACTTCATGCACCGAGGATTGGACTAGTTGATTGCTGAAATCCCATGGACCAGTTAATTCTATTAGACCAAGTCCTATGTTTGATCTGCCTCTATGAGAGCCATCCTCTCAGACATGCCAGGTGAGATCCTATCCTCTCAGACAGCTATTTTTCACCTTAGATATCTTTCATTTTTAATTAAAATCCAACAGGACAATCAGCTCTGCACAGCACGGCCATGCTTAGTGATTTGAAGATCAAATTCTATGCACAATTTGCAGTACAGTAGTGTCATTATTATTCTACTCTCCATTCCCTTTAGATACTCAATATACGGTCTCATGGGAGTTTTCACAACATCTCTCTGCCTAAAATTGTTTTTGTACTGGTATTTGCTACCTTTTACTTGAATCGAATATTGATGCTTTAGAACTTTTAAATCTTGTCTTGTGTACTTTATAGAATGTTGTTATTCTACAGCTTATAATTGAACAGATTGGGTTATCAACTTTTTTAGGTTTCCAACTTGGTGGTGGATTTTTAAGAAGGGATGCAGGATCTCCGATCCCCTCTACTCTTGCTGGTTATTTCAAGTTTGTATATCATTGTCTCTCCTAGTGGAAACATTGAGACAACATCAATTACCAGGGAAAAAGGTAAAATGTTGAAATTTTACTTTGACTAGGAAATTCTACCATCTTGCAGGACTTTATGAAAGAGGAAAATTGCAGAAATTTCTGTGTATTTTCAAAATGGGGATTTGTGTTGAAACATGGTTAGGATGTTATGACAATTCAAATATTGTCTTGTTGCATCATTCAAAAGTTTTCAAAATGAATTGTTTCAGTTGGATTGGCATGATTACATTGTGGTTTTATATGTTAGTGATAATGTCGAGAGCAATATAAAACATGGCTGCTGGTTTTTCTCTAGCTTGTCAACTGAACTTTCCGTTGTCAGATCCAAAAGTTTTACAATCTTATCCTCAGTAGAGGCATGCATGTAGTGTGTCTCTTTCTTGTCCATGGTGGAATGAATTAAGACAAACTTCATCGTCCTCAAACTTGGAAATTTCACTTTAGTCATGAAATATTAAGCCTGCAAAAGTCAAGACCACGATTGTGGAGATTGGAAGTGCCAATGCCATCAACCTGGTCGAAGGTGAAGATTCATCCTCATTTCCAGAGGCCCAGTGCCTTTTTGCTGGAGAACAATTGGATGAAGAGTATGCACTCGCCATCGCAATCTCAATAAGTAATCTACTATAATGACAGGGCCAATACCGAAAATATTGGTGGATGCATTTGTTGATCTTTATTGTGCGTTAAAATTCCTTGGAGCTCTATTTTTCAGCTTTTGTCCATCCATTTATATTTCTTTTATTAATCGTATATTTTTTAAACTCAAATAAGATGCCGTTTTCTTTCTTTGCCCAATGGGTACGGTTTGAGACTGCAAATCTGAAATATTTGATCTGCATTAGTGATCTTCTCCATGTGTTCTGATAAATTATTTATTTGTTCAATTTTTTGTTGGAACAGGATTATCATACCTGACAGATTGACATTTGTTTCTTTGAATCTTACACATGATCGCTGAATTTAGTTTCTGAAAATTACACAACAAAATTAACCTGCATCAATTTTGAACCAGACAGGAGTTCTACATTAATTATGTTCTTGTGCCTTTGACAAATGTAAGCAACATATATAGCCTGGACTTCTAGAGTCAATGAAATTCCATATGCCATGTTTTGATTGGGGTGTGGTTTGAGGATATTTGCGTACACCTTGTTGGCTGCTTATTGGGACTGTGTTATCTCTGTTGTATACATTTGTGTTGCTATGTCTTAACTGATTGTTTGCCTTTGCTTTTTTTTTTCTTGTGCTCATTGATAACTCGCAAGTTTAACATCATATTTGGTCCTCATGGTTAAGGATTATTTGTTCAATAGACTGCCAAAAGAGAATATGGCTGCACTTAAAAGGTCAATGAACTCATAATCCTAATCTTTCATTGGATTTTTTTTTTAACTACTTCGCCTCACAATTCTTGTTACAGTGTAAATTTATTCCTCTGCTTCTTTGTTGATCTATTTCATGAACTTTTGGGGATCTCGTCATCTTGGCATGCAAGGGAACTTCACACAGTGGGGACTGGACCAATTTGCTGAAATCCCGTGGACAGACTAATTCCATTAGGCCAAGTCCTTGGAGGGGTGCATGTATGATCTGCCTTGTGAGATCTGTCCTCTCAAACATGCCTGATGAGATTTCACCGTCTGAGACATCTATTTTTCACCTCAAATATTTCATTTTTGAATAAAAATCCAACAGTACCATCAGCTCTGCACAGCAAGGCCATGCTTTAGCTCTTGTCACTGACATGTCATTGATTTGAAAACCAAGACATCCACGGTTAGATCAACTTCTTTATGCACAATTTGCATTACAGTACTATGTCTTTTATTATTTTGCTCTCCATTCCCTTCAGATATCTTTCATTTTGAACTAAAATCCAACAGGACCATCAGCTCTGCACAGCACAGCCTACGCTTGTTGTGCCTTCTGGCAGTGATGTTCTGCTTGAAATAGCTTACCAAACTGGTCTGTAATATCCAAGTCTAAACTTACCTAATTTAAGCATATTTATCCTCAAGGATTTTTTTTTTTTTTTTGAGATTTTGTGCTTTCTGTACAGCTTGAAGTTGCTTTGGAAATTGCTGAAACTTGCTGTGTAAATTTGAGTGCCGCTGTTGGAAAAATATCATGATCAGGGGATGGTGCATTTGCTTCACATCTGGCAAGTGACTATATGAGTAGGTACTGGATATCAAGATCAGGGGATGGAAAAATATCACTGTCTTTGGACAGGAATCAAATAATAGGAAGATGTTGTCACTTTCTAGTGTTTTACTGATAGTTTTTTTCCATGAATTATCTGATAAATTAATTTGATCTCTAAATATTAATTGTGCTGTGATCCTTTTCTTTCTATTTGACTTCTTATAACGATAAGTTGTTTGCCTGCTTTATTCATAAATGGCATTCTTGCTTTGGATGAAAGAACCTTCTTTTGCTAATTTTTCACTGGTTTTTGGTTTTGGTTTATTTCTTTCCTGTTCTTTCGAATGGGGTTTTGCAGATATGCCAGCTCTACGATTGGATTTTATCGCACATCAATTTTCTAGTAGCTGATTACAAACATTATAGTAGTTTTATTTCATACTTAGTTTTGATTTTCAACACTGATGGTAGTAAACTTTATCGATTTGGGCAAAGCAAGGGGTGGATGTGTGTTGTGAAGACCAGCTTTTTCAGAAGTTGGATTAAAACATGGATTATGGACTTGGGATAATGGCGACTTCATGCCCAAATGTTTATTTTGTTGTTAATGTTGAGTTTTCTCCTTTTCTGTCTATTATTTTGTCACATTCTTGATATTATTATGTGCTTTGTTCTATACGAGTCTCATGAAGCTTTTGTGTTTGACTTTCAGTTTAATCATTGATTTGAATTTTTTGATGCCTATTGTTTTCAACTGAAAGATCCAGTGTGTCAATATGAGAAGAAATTTAATAATCTTTTTGGAGGAAGTATTTGAATCTGAGTAGTAACAGCACATTTTGATGTAGGATAGCATCTTTGGTCTTCCCATGAACCAAATCTTACCGCCTTGTGGTTTGTCCTGCAGTGGTTCAACCATCTTCCTTATATCCCATCTCCTGACTTAAATAGGTTTGGGATGGATATATTGTTTGGACGTGCTTTATCCCTACAGGAGTCTCATGAAGCTTATCCTGGTTGATTTGGCTTTGGTTTCTTGTTAAGATCAGGAAAGAGAATCCATCTTGTTCTTTTTCTTAATTTCAATACAAGTAGTGGTTCTGATTCCATATTTGGTCTCTCTCTCTCTTTTTTTTTTTTTGTGCTTATTTGGGTAGCATTCAAGTGTATGCTCTATTTGTAGTAATACGTTGTTAAGTATGGACTCGCTAATGTGGGTACGTGGATAATTCAATCAGGTTATTGTCTTATTCCACTAAATAATTTTGCCTAAGCACATTATTCTTCCTCTTTAGTAGCTCTAATATAATTTTCCAATGCGTAGGTAACTTATAATATAATTTTCTGGTTGACTAGGTAACTACGAACTAGTGATAATTAGAAAAGATGACAATGCAGCGATTACTAGTGATAAAGAGATGCAAGTGGATGATGGTGTCTACTTCAACATCCTCTTCCTTTATATAAATGATCTTACCCTCAAGGATGGTCGATGTATTGCTGAATAACCAATTAATTAATTGTAACATGAATGCTACTCAATTTGGACAGAATGACTGAATTTGTAAGTTTCGAGATAAGTTTGGGTCTATATACGCCTAATCTTTTTGTCTCAATATTTGATTGGCAGAACGTTCAAATTTTGTTTTGGAAACTGCCGGCTAAATATTGGCGTTAAGAAGTCCGCTGACCTCTCCTATAAAAGGACCACCACACCCTCCTCTTTTCCCTCCACATTATAATTCAGAATTCAGAAATTTCTTCATTCGTCGCTGTCAAGAAGCTTTCTAATAGGTTTTTGTATTTTTTTCTTTCGTTTTATTTTTTTCGTCCTAATTAACCAATCAAGATGCAGATCTTCAAAAAAGGCCTAACAGCCAAGACGATTATTCTCGAAGTCCGAGAGTTCTGAAACAATTGATACATCAAGGCCAAGATCCAAGACAAGGAAGGCATTCCCTTCCGATCAGCAGCGCCTCAGGCCTCACCCTCGCCGACCACAACATCCAGAAGTAGTTCACCACCGGTGGTTTGCAGATTTTCGTCAAAACCCTACCCAGCAAGACAATCGCCCTTTAGGTCGATAGTTCTGACACTAGCGATAACGTAAGGCTAAGATTCAAGATAAGGAGGGCATTCCTCCAGATCAGCAGAGATTGATATTTGCCGGAAAGCAATTTGAAGACGGGAGGACTTTGGCTGAATACAACACCCAGAAAGAATCTGTGCTTCATCTGTTCTTGCGTTTGAGGGGTGGCATGCAGCTTTTTGTCAAGACTCTTACGGGCCAGATTATCACATCTCAAGTTTGAGAGCGCTGATATCATCGCCAATGCTAAAGATAAGATTCAAGGCATGGGCATTCCGCCAGATCAGCAGCGACTCATTTTTGCAGGGAAGAAGCTTGAGGATGGGCACATCCTGGGTTACAATATTCAGAAAGATTACACGCCGCACCTTGTTCTTTGTCTGTGGTGGTATTTTTCAGAGAAGCTTCTCGTGATTGTTTCTGCTTTTGTTTCTTGTTAAGATCAGGAAAGAAAATTCATCTTGTACTTTTTCTCAATTTCAATATAAAGTAGTTGTTCTGTATTTCCATATTTTGGCTCAAATTGTTTATACCCCTTTTTTTGTGCTTATATGTGTAGCCTTCAAGGGTATGATCTATTTGTAGCAGTAGATTGTTGATTCTGGACTCGCTAATGTGGCATAAGGATATATCAATCAGGTTATCATGTCTTTTTCCACTAAATAATATTGCCAAGGACATATTCCTCCGCTTTAATACCTTTGTAATATAATTTTTCGTTGACTAAGTAACTTGTAATATAATTTTCTGTTGACTAAGGTAATTAAGAACTAGTGATAATCAGCAAAGTAGGCAATGTAGCTGAGTACTAGTGGTAGAGAAATGCAAGAGGAGGTGGTGGCTATTTTGTGTTTGTGTCCTCTCCTTTATATGAATGATCCTACCGTCAAGAATGGTCAATGTATTGTTGAACAACCAATTTAATTAGTGTTAGCATGAATGCTACTCTTTCAATTTAGAAAATATTAGTAAGTCTTTCGATAAGTTTGTGGTCTATATAATGCCTAATCTTTTTGCCCGAA
>CM045553.1:2212209-2257793 GCA_024721245.1 Mitragyna speciosa
TTGTTTCTGCAAAATTATAAATGGTTATCAATTTGACCAACCGAAAGAGGGAGTTGATGGAATTTGAGCAAATGAGGGCATTGAATGAATCTAAGGAAACGATTGGAAAGTAAGCAATTGGGCTAGCGTACTGATTCACTCCCTCCCGTGTTTTGTCTATCATACTTCAAACAAATATCGGAAGTAGATATCTTTTGAGAGAGGAGGGAATAAAAGACACAAATATTCCACCTTGAAAGAGGGATAAATGACACAAATATTATTATTTGGATTAAAAATAATAATATCTTTCAATTTCACCAATTTGAAAGACCGATAAAAATACAATACTATCTGGATTAAAAAAAACAATATCTTTCAATTTCACCACTTTGAGAGAGGGATAAAAACATTATTTGGATTAAAAATAACAATATTTAACTATGTATAAAAGACAAGGTTATTGGGTTTAATCTCACTTTTGTGATCTACCTAAAATGCTCTTATTACGCATTTAATTTCCTTCTTAACTATTTAATATCATCCAACTAAATTTTTTCATACCTTTTATAAATTAAAATTTGACAAAAAAGTATATTGTTTTTTATATTAAGAGTTTGTATTGTTAGAATGCCCAAAATAATTCGATGATTGCGTAGTGTGCTCCAAAATTACTTGTTTTGATTAATGATCAGAGGCTACCATAACAATTTGGCTAGTCCAGCAGGGGCAAATTCCGTTTCTAGAAATTACCAAGGAAAAAGAAAAAAAAAACGTATTCCTTTTAAATATATGCTGGATTATCAAAACGATTGGGGGAAGGGAAACCGGCTAACCGCCACAAAGCCCACTAGCCGCTAATATGCTTTTTTTGTTTTGGAAACTGCCGGCTAAATATTGGCGTAAGAAGTCCGCTGACCTCTCCTATAAAAGGACCACCACCCCTCCCCTTTTCCCTCCACATCATAATTCAGAATTCAGAAATTTCTTCATTCGCGCTGTCAAGAAGCTTCCTAATTGTTCTGTATTTTTTTCTTTCGTTTTAGTTTTTTCGTCCTAATTAACCAATCAAAGATGCAGATCTTCGAAAAAGCCCTAACGGGCAAGACGATTACTCTCGAAGTCAAGAGTTCTGAAACAATTGATAGCGTCAAGGCCAAGATCCAAGACAAGGAAGGCATCCCTTCCGATCAGCAGTGTCTCATCTTCGCCGGCAGACAACTCGAGGACGGCCTCACCCTTACCGACCACAACATCCAGAAGTAGTCCACCATCGGTGGTTTGCAGATTTTCGTCAAAACCCTACCCGGCAAGACAATCGCCGTTTAGGTCGATAGTTCTGACACTAGCGATAACGTTCAGGCCAAGATCCAAGACAAGGAGGGCATTCCTCTGGATCAGCAGAGATTGATATTTGCCAGAAAGCAATTTGAAGACGGGAGGACTTTGGCTGAATACAACACCCATAAAGAATCTGTGCTTCATCTGTTCTTGCGTTTGAGGGGTGGTATGCAGCTTTTTGTCAAGACTCTTACGGGTCAGATTATCACATCTCAAGTTTGAGAGCCCTGATATCATCCGCAATGCTAAAGATAAGATTCAAGACATAGAGACATACCGCCAGATCGACAGCGACTCATCTTTGCAGGGAAGAAGCTTGAGGACGGGTACACCCTGGCGGATTACAATATTCAGAAAGATTACACACCGCACCTTGTTCTTTGTCCGTGTCGGTGTTTTTTAGAGAAGCCACTCGTGATTGTTTCCGCTTTCGTTTCTTGTTAAGATCAGGAAAGAAAATCCATCCTGTACTTTTTTCTTAATTTCAATATAATGTAGTTGTTCTGTATTTCCTTATTTTGGCTCAAATTGTTTATACCTTTTTTTTTTGTGCTTATTTGTGTAGCCTTCAAGGGTATGATCTATTTCTAGCAGTAGATTGTTGATTCTGGACTCGCTAATGTGCCATAAGGATATATCAATCAGGTTATCATGTCTTTTTCCACTAAATAATGTTGCCAAGGACATATTCTTCCACTTTCATACCTTCGTAATATAATTTTCCGTGGACTAGGTAACTTCTAATATAATTTTCTGTTGACTAAGGTAATTAAGAACTAGTGATAATCAGCAAAGGAGGCAATGTAGCTGAGTATTAGTGGTAGAGATATGCAAGAGGAGGTGATGGCTGCTTTGCGTCCTCTCCTTTATATGAATGATCCTACCCTCAAGAATGGTCAATGTATTGCTGAACAACCAATTTAATTGGTGTTAACATGAATGCTACTCTTTCAATTTAGAAAATATTAGTAAGTCTTTCGATAGAAAATATAATGCCTAATCTTTTTGCCTGACCATCAGATTTGCAGAACAATCAAAATTTAAAAGTCTGTTTAGCTAGATGCTCTATTTGTACATGTAACTGTCAAATTTTTAAATTTCAAGACATGTTTGGGAGCTCCACACCTTCCTAATTTCATCCTCCCCTAATTTGAAAGGTTTGAATGGAGTTTTCTGCAAGTTGTAGGTTTTGTCATCTTACTTATGGACAGTTTGATGCCCTTTTTTCTGGCGTGTTCATCTTCTCCATAATCCAGGACCTTGATGCGAGTTTTATATATGGTTGTGTCATTATTGATCACTTTTATGTGCACAATCATTTTTTTTTTCAGGCTTACCAGTTTTATTTTATTTGACTGACATCACATTTTGCTGCTTGCTGTGCCCCGCAATGATGCTTCGCTTGAAATAGCTTACAAACTGGGTTGTAACATCTAACTCTAGTTACTAATTTAAGCATATTTAACCTCAAGGTTTTTTTTTGTTTCTTTTGGAGATTTTATAGTGTGCTGTGCAGTTTGAAGATTGCCTTGGGAAGAAGCTGAAACTGGATGAGTAAATTTCAATGGCCCTATCGGAAAAATATCAAGATCCGGGGATGGTGCACTTGCTTCATATTTGCCAAGTAACTGTATAAGTAGGTACTCACTGTGGTTTGAACGGGAATCGATGTAATGAAAGATGTAGTTACTTTCTAGCATTTTGCCGGATGTATAAGTAGATGATTCCGTTGCTGTGGATGAAAGATACTTCTTTTGCTAATTTTTCCACTTTTTTTTTTTTGGTTTATTTCTTTCCTGCATTTTGGAAGCGGGTTCTGCACAAAAGCCAGCTTTTACAATTGGATTTCATTTCACATGAATGTTGCTACAAGCTGATTACAAACATCTTAGTTGTTTTCTTTTGGTAAGTCAACTCAGTGTTGATTCTCAACGGCAAGTCAACTCAGTTTTGATCCTCAACACTAAATGGTGGAAACTTTATCGATTTGGATGTAAAGAGTATGGTAAGATGAAAGTGATGTGTTGGGAAGACCAGCTTTTTCTGCAGTTGGATCAACACATGGATTATGGACTTGGGATAATGGTGACTTCCATGCCTTTTATTCCATAACAGATAATTATTTTCCTGTTGTGTTAAGTTTTTCTTCCTCCCTTTTTGTCTGTTTTTTTTTTTTGGTTCTTTTTGGTCTGTTATCCATTCCCTAACAGATAATTATCTTTTTCTCCTTTCTTGTCTGTTATTGTCATATTTTTGATATTATTGAATGTGCTTTGTTTACAGAAGTCTCATGAAGCTATATGTTTATCTCAGTTCCTAATCATTGTTTTGAATCTATTGATGTCTATTTTTTTCCAACCAAAAGATCCAGTTGTCGGGATGAGAAAAAGTTATTAATCTTTTTGGAAGAAGTATTTGTATCTTATGCATGATCGTTGAATTTAGCTCTTAAAAATTATACAACAAAATTAACCTGCGTCAACCTTAATCCAAACAAGAGTTCTGCATTAATTCAGTTCTTGTGCCTTTGACAGATGTAAGCAACATTTATAGCCTTGACATCCAGAGTCACTGAAATTCTATATGCTGTGTCTTGACACGGATGTGGTATGAAGATATTTGCGTACAAGATGAAGTACTCATATCTGTCGGTATTAACAGCACCTTTTCATTTAGGACAGTAGCTGTGGTTTTTACATGAACCAAATCTTAGTATCTTGTATTTGTCTGCAGTGGTTCAACCATCTCCTTGGATCCTGCTTTTTATGCATCACTTGACTTAAGCAGACTTGGATGAATTTTCTCGTAAAACAGATATTGTGATTATGCTTTTGTAGTTTTTTAAATTTATGGAGAATAAATTGAAGAACTGACTTTGGATTTGCAGGACGGTGCTTGATTTCCTTGGCAGATGTATCTTTACCTTAAGATCTTGCTTTGGGTTAGTTACTGAAAATTGAAATACTTAATCTGGATTAGTGATCTTCTCCATATAATTTATTTGTTTGTTCAATTTTTTGTTGCAACTGGATTATCATGCTCGACAGATTGACATTTCCTTCTTTGAATTTTACACATGATAGTTCCTGAAAAATGCACAACAAAATTTACCCACATTAATTTTAACTCAAACCGGAGTTCTGCTTTCATTTAAGTTCTTGTGCTTTTGAGAGATATAGCAACATATATAGCCTTGAGATCTAGAGTCAATGAAATTCCATTTACTATGTTTTGAGGGGTGTGCTATGAGAATATTTGTGCACATCTTGTTGCTTGCTTATTGGGACTGTGTTACTTTGTTGGATACACTTGTGTTTGCATGTCTTAATTGATTGTTTGCCTTTGTTTTTTCACTTGTGCTCACTGACAACTTGAAAGTTCATTGACATCATATGTCTTTCTTATGGTCAAGGATTATTCTGTTGTTCAAGAGACTGCTGAAAGATACTATTGCTGCACATAAAAGGTCAATTAACTAATAACCTGATCTTTTGTTGGGATTTTATTTAACTATTTTGTCTCACAATTCTCGTTACAGTGTATATTTTCCACTGCTTTTTTGTTGATTTATTTCATGAACTTTTTAGGATCTCGTCAATTTTGGCATGCGAGGGAAGCACTGAGGTTTAGACTAGTTGATTGCTGAAATCCCATGGACCGATTAATTCTATTAAACCAAGTCCTTGGATAAGTGCATGTATAATCTGTCTGGTGGGATCCAAGAGGGCCATCAACTCTTTACAGCACGGCCATGCTTTATCTCTTTTATGATCATTTATGAAAATTGATCCTTTATCACTGACATGTTAGTGATTTGAAACCAATATATCCACGGTTAGGCCAACTTCCCCGTCTTCGTGGTGGTGTTTCTTAGATATGCTTCTCACGATTTCTTGTTAAGATCAGGAAAGAAAATCTATCTTGTAGATTTTCTTGATTTCAATATAAATTAGTGGTTCTGTTTCCATATTTGACTCAAATTGTTTGTACTTTTTTTTTTGTGCTTATTTGTGCAGACTTCAAGGATATGGTCCATTCGTGGCAGTTGATTATGGACTCGCCTATGTGGCATAAGGATAATCCAATCAGGTAATTGTCTGATCTAATTTTGTAGTTAGTCCATTCATAATTTTGCCAAAGACATTCTTCCACTTTAGTACCTGGTAATATAATTTTCCATTAAGTAGGTAACTTATAACTATTTTGTTGTTGTGTTTTTTCCCTTTTTTGGGTCTGTTATTGATCATATTCTTGATAGTATTGGATATGCTTTATCCTATAGGAGTCTCATGAAGTTACAGGTTTGGCTCTCAGTTTTTAGTCATTGATTTGAATTTTTTGATTTCTATTGTTTTCAGCTGAAAGATCCAGTTGTCAGGATGAGAAAAGTTTCATAATCTTTTTGGAGAAAGTATACATATCTGTGTGTATCGACAGTAGCTTTAGATGTAGGATAGTATCTGTGGTCTTCCCATGAACCAATACCTTATCACTTTGTGTTAGTCTGCAGCAGATCAACCATCTTCCTTGTATTCTTATGCATCACCTGACTTAAGCAGACTTGGATGGATATATTATTCGATGTGCTTTATCCTATAGGAGTCTCATGAAGCTATATGTTTGATTCTCAGGTCCTAATCATTGATTTGAATCATTTGATGCTACTGCTTTCAACTGAAAAATCCAGTTGTCAGGATGATCGAAGGAGAAACTACTCGTATCTCTCCGTGTTAACACCACCTTTTTCATGTAAGACAATAGCTGTGGTGTTTCCACGAACCAAATCTTACTTGTATCTTTCTGCAGTGGTTCAACCATCTTCCTTGGATCCTACTTTTATGCATCACCTGACTTTAAACAAATGTGGATGAAACTTTTGTTGTTTCCTAAATTGACGGAAAATAAATTAAAGAACCAACTTCAGATTTGCAGGTCTGGTGCTTGATATCCTTGATGTATCTTTACCTTAAGATCAAGCTTTTGGTTAGTTACTGAAATCTGAAATATTTGATCTAGATCATTGATCATCTCCATGTGTTCTGATAATTTATTCATTTGTTCTTTTTTTTTTTTTTGGGATAAAGGCTTAGATGTTGTTGGTGGTGGTGTTCAATTTTTGTTGGAACAGGATTATCATACCCAACAGTTTGACATTTGCTTGTTTGAATCTCACGCATGGTCATTGAATTTAGTTCCTGAAAATTGTACAACAAAGTTAACCTGCATCAACTTGAATCCAGACAGGACTTCCGCATAAATTAAGTTCTTGTGCCTTTGACAGATTTGAGCAACATTTATAGCCTTGATGTCCAGAGTCAATGAATTCTATCTCTTATATTTGATAAGGATGTCATATGAGGATATTTGAGTTCTTCTTGTTGGCTGCTTAATGGGGCCTTGTTGTCTCTGTTGGGTAAATGTGTAGATGTGTCTTAACTGATTGTCTGTCTTTGTTTTTTTTTTTTTTGGCTTGTGCTCACTGACAACTCGAAAATTCATTGACATTGTATTTGGTTCTCATGGTCAATGATTATTTTGTTGTTCGGTAGACTGCGGAGAGAGACTATTGCTGCATTTAACCAGGGTCAATGAACTAATAATCCTGATCTTTCGTTGGGATTTTATTTAACTAATTGTCTCATGATTCTTGTCAGAGTGTAAATTTATTCCTCTGCTTTTTTGCTGATATTTCCTGAACTTTTTGTTGATATTTCACAAAGCTTTTTTCTGAATTTATTTATTTTTTTTGTTGATATTTCATTAACTTTTTGGCATACAAAGGAATTTCAAGCACTGAGGATTGGACTTTAGTTGATTGCTGAAATCCCATGGCCGGATTAACTCTATTAGACCAAGTTCTATGTATGATCTGTCTGGTGAGAGCCATCCTCTCAGACATGCAAGGTGAGATCCCATCCTCTCAGACAGGTATATTTCACCTTAGATATCTTTCATTTTGAATTAAAATCCAACAGGACCATCAGCTCTGCACAGTACGACTATGCTTTAGCAATTTGAAAACCAAATTATATGCACAGTTTACATTACAATACTATGTCATTTATTATTTTACTCTCCATTCCCTTTAGATACTCAATTTATGGTTTCATGGGAGTTTTTTATAACATCTCCTGGCCTAAAATTGTTTTTATACTGGAATTTGCATTTTTTACTTGAATCGAATATTGATGATTGAAAACTTTTTTTTATCTTATCTTGTGTACTTTATGGAATGGTGTTCTTTTACAGCTTATGGTTGAACAGAATGAGACATCTACAGTTTTAGGTTTCCAACTTGGTGGTGGATTTTTAAGAGGGATGCGGGAATTTCGCCCATCCGACTGCACTTGCTGGTTATTTTAATTTTGTATATCATTGTCTTTCCTGGTGGAGTGGAGACAACATCAATTACCAGGGAAAAAGGTAAAATGTTGAAATTTTACTTTGATTAGGAAATTCTACCATCTTGTAGGTGTTGGTGAAAGAGGAAACTTGCAGAAATTTCTGTATCTTTTCACAATGACGATTTGTTGTGAAACATGATTAGGATGTTATGAGAATTCAAATACTGTTTTGTTGCATTATTCAGAAGTTTTTAAAACGAATCGTTTCAGTTGCATTGGTATGACTACATTCTGATTTTATATGTTAGTGATAATGTCGTAACAACAATATAAAACGTAGCTACCGGTAATTTTTAGCTTGTCAGCTCAACGTTCCGTTGTCAAATCCAAAAATTTTAACAATGTTGTCCTCGATAGAGGTGTGCGTCTAGCATCTCTCTTCCTTGTCAATGGTGGAATGAATTAAGACGTACTTCATCGTCCTCAAACTTGTAAATTTCACTTTGGTCGTGAAATATTAAGCCTACGAAAGTCAAGACCGTGATCGCGGAGGTTGAAAGTGCTAATGGAATCAGCCTAGTTGAAGGTCGAGTTTCATCCTCATAACCAAAGGCCCAGAGCCTTTTGGCCAGAGAACAATTGGATGAAAGGTGCTCACTGGCCATCGCAATCTTAAGAAGGAATCTACTATAACGATGAGGCCAACATCGAAAATATTGGCAGATGCATTTGTTGATCTTTACCGTACATCAAAATTCCTTGGAGCTATATTTTTCAGCTTTTTCCATGCATTAGTATTTCTTTTATTATACGTATATCTTTTAAACTAAGTCTATTCTTGTTTTGTCAATTGTTTATTTGAAAATGGAATTCAGTAATGGACTCGGTTCGAGATGGGATTGAACACTTGCAACTTCATTATTGAGAATTTTATCACTGTGCATTCAAGGGGTCTGTGGATTCAACAAGTCACAAATTCTTTCTTAGGCCGACTTCAGTTTGTCTTTAGGAGTGTTCGTATATACTTCACGTGAACCAGAAATATCTTTATCTCGGTTGGCTTCCGTTGTCTTTAGAGTGGTCGTAAATACTTCATCACCCAGACGGCAAAGTAGTAGTCCTAGTTCACGTACTTTGGCATGTTATTACATTAAGTTGAAATTGAGGTTGAAGCTTCAAATTCATTGTACGTCCATTACTCAATTAAATATCTAGTTAGAGGTAAAGATATCTTAATTGGTCCGAGACATCCCAATACCTACCAGCCAGAAGAACCGTACCGGCGAGAATATAAAAAAGTAACCTCAAGTTCTGGCTTTTTTCTCTGAAACACTAGGTATCTATCGAATTGCATCACGACACTCCAAAGTGGATTTGCCTGATTATGTGTAAATTAAAGAGGGCAACAGGCTGTCAAGATTTCTTTTGTGTCTGGGTCAGTCATCCCTGGCTTCTTTTGTCCTGAGCGATTAAACAGAATAGGCGTAAGTCTTTTCATCAGGGCAAGACCATGATACCATTAGTACTAGTATGATCGGGCAAGAACTTAGGAAAGAACAAGAGATTGACCTTAGCAACATTCCAATATGGGTAGCGGTTCTGTTTGTATCTTTTTTTTTTTTTAATCTTTTTTAATGTTTTGTGCTTATTTGTCTAGCTTTCAAGGCTATGGTCTATTTGTGGCACTAGATTGTTGATTGTGGACTCGCTATTTCAATCAAGTCATTGTCTTTTCCCCCCTAAATAATATTGCCAAGGACATATTCTTCAACTTTGGTACCTCTATAATATTATTTTCTGTTGACTAGGTATCTTCTAATATACTTTTCTGTTGACTTTAATGAAATTTTTCATTTTCACTTTAGTTTTGGAAGGTTTGAATGCAATTTTCTGCTAGTTGTGGGTCTTGTCATTTTATTTACGGATAGAAAAAGCATTGCAATGTTATCACCTTGTATTTGATGCTTTTTTTTTTGTTTTTTCTGGTATGTTCCTCTTTTCTATAACTCAGAACCATGATGCAGGTTTCGTATATGGTTATGTAATTATTGATCACTTTTATATGCCTGATCTTTTTTTTCTTTTCAATTTTTTTCAGGCTCACCAGTGTTATTTTATTTGATTGACGTTACAGTTTGCTATTTGCTGCGCCTTCTGGCAATGGTGCTCTGCTTGAAATAGATTCCAAACTGGGCTGTAACATCCAACTCTAAAGTGGGCTATTTTTTTTTCATACTTATATTTCTTAAACTAACTCCATTTTTATTTTATGAATTGTTGATTTTAAAATGTATTTCAGCAACAATATGGTCTACGTTAGACCGGCTCAAACACGTAAGATTCAGCAAGGCCCAAATAATGTGGTCATAATACTTCACATCAACCAGACGGTAAATTAGCAGTGGTAGTCTGCTTACCTTGGGACAAATGGACCTTCTTTGATGGTTTTTTTCCCATCCGGTTCGTTTGTCGTTTATGTCTGCTACACTTTCTGATTTAGAGTGACTTGCTCTCTCCTCTGCTCCAAACATTAATTTGGTTTGCCACAGATTATTGACTTCCAAACAAATTTAGGCATTAATTTATACGTTTCTATGGCGTTTGGTAGAACTAAGATCTTTTATTTAATATTTTGTATACAATTTTTAACAAAAGTCAGTCTTTTTAAGAGGTTCTGCTTTTTATACCTCTACTGCCTTATTTTCACTTTTTCTAGAAACATAATAAATAAAATTGAATTTAGATATCCTGCTTGCTTGTTGTTTGAGTAGTTGAAAATTTGAATAATGCAAATCCTTCTCAATTGTTCTTTTTCATTTTATAATCATGTTCTATTCTTTTTATCATTTTATGCATCATTATTTATTTTTAAGTTCTTTTTGTTTTATCTTTTACCTCTCAACTTCATCTAGTTGTTGCAAATACATTTTTGTCTTTTGCATCTTTGTACATGTTTTGACGCTTTCTTGTGGTTCATCAATTTTTGGGACCTTTTTTGGTCTAGATATCACAAAGTGCTTGGATGCATTGAGGTGTAGTATAATACTCTTGTTACTCCTTTTTTTTTTTTTAATTTAACTAATCCATTTTTTTTCTTGGCTTGACATATCATTTTTTATATTATAGTATCACAATAAGGGTATCTTCATGATAATTGCGATTTAATTATCTTTGTAGTTATTCTTACTTTTACTAGTGCTGCTACGGATGGGATTAAGTAGCCAACGGGGAATGATAATTCGTTGTTTAGTGTAAAAAATGATCATAGAATTTCTTGAGTGGCATACAAATATTGGTAGTTAGTGTATTTCTATACAAAAAAAAATGAAGCATAGAATTCCTTTAGAGAACAATCATTTACGATAAAGAGTATGAGATTTGACTCAAGTAAATACAAATAATTGCCTTCATGTATGTATGTACAGACAGATGTAAATGTGTTTTGGTTATTTAGAACTTTTTGGAAACTAAGTTGCTTATAAATTACTATAATATTTAATTTTGATTTTTTTTATTAAATCTACACTATTAAATGACTATAATATTTAAGTGTTTTAATTTTAATTAGAAAAAAGAAAAAGCAGTTATTTTTAAGTAATGGGCCAAGGCCGCACAAGTGCGGGCAGGCCCTTTTGGTGTGTACGTAGGATAATCAGAACCGTGGCGGATCATATTTTTTCTATTTGGGAAACTGCCAGCTAGATATTGGCGTAAGAAGTCCGCTAAAGTTTCCTATAAAAGGACCAGCACCCCTCCCCTCTCTTTTTCCCTCCCCATCATAATTGATAATTCAGAAATCCTTCCTTAGCGCTCTCAAGAAGCTTTATAGTAGTTTTGTATTTTTCCTTTTGTAGTTTTTTTCGTCCTATAATTAACCAATCAAAGATGCAGATCTTCAGCAAGACAATTACTCTCGAAATCGAGAGTTCCGATACAACCGATAATGTCAAGACAAAGATCCAAGACAAGGAAGCATCCCTTCCGATCAGCAGCGCCTCATCTTCGCCGGCAAACAACTCGAGGACCCCCGTACCCTCGCTGACTACAACATCCAGTATGAGTCCACCATCCATCTTGTGCTCCGCCACCCCGGTGGTTTTCAAATTTTCATCAAAACCCTAACCGGCAAAGCAATCACCCTTTAAGTCGAGAGTTCTGACACTATCGATAACATTAAGGCCAAGATTCAAGATTAGGAGGGCATTCCTCTGGATCAGCAGAGATTGATGTCGGAGGGACCTTAGCGGATTACAACATTCAGAAAGAATCTATGCTTCATCCGGTCTTGCGTTTGAGGGTTGGTAAGCAGATTTTTGTCAAGACTCTTACAGGCCAGATTATCACACCTCAAGTTTGAGAGTTCTGATACCATCGCCAATGTAAAAGAGTCTACACTGCACCTTGTTCTTCGTCCTTGTGGTGGTGTTTTTTAGAGAAGTTTATCGTGATTTTTAAGCTTTTGTTTCTTGTTAAGATCAGGAAAGAAAATCCATCGTGTACTTTTTTCTTGATTTCAATATAAAGTGTTAAACACAGAGAATTTTGAGAAATGGAACTTGTATCTTCTCATTGTGAAATTAGGCCTATATTTATAGGCTTAGTACAAGACGAATCTAGACAACTGTTACAATGAACCTAGACTAGTTTTACAATAAGAAAATCCCTAATTTATGCTAATTGACTAATTGATAGGCTACAGATATACATTAACATATTTAATTGGCTATCTAACTAGGAAAGTACATAAAATACATTAATTGTATTAACAAATAAGTTAACTAAATTAAGGGGATTGATTGACAGCTAAATCAAGGGGATTGATTGATAGCTAAATCAAGGGGATTGATTGATAGCTAGATTAGGGGGATTGATTGAGAATTGAATCTTCTGACATCCCCCCTCAAATTGATGCTGGTAAAAGTCTACAAGCATCAATTTGCCAACCAAAAAACTGTGACGCTGACGTGTCATGGATTTGGTGAAGATATCGGCAAGCTGTAGATTGGTACCAATGTGAGGCAAAGTAATAACCTGATGGTCATAGGCTGCTCGGATGAAATGACAGTCAACCTCTATATGTTTGGTACGTTCATGGTAGACGGGATTGGCAGCAATTTGAATAGCACTAGTGTTGTCAGCATGCAATGGAGTTGGTTGAAGTTGCGGAAAACCAAGTTCAGTGAGAAGACCACGTAACCAAATAATCTCAGAACAGGCAGCAGACATGGCACGATATTCTGCCTCAGTGGATGACTTGGATACATAGTTTTGTTTCTTGCATTTCCAAGAGATAAGAGCATTACCAAGAAACATACACCAACCAGTAGTAGATTTCCTTGTGTCCGGGCAACCAGCCCAGTCTGCATCACTGTAGGCTTGTAGTTGAGGCAAAGAACCAATAGGAAAAAATAGGCCACGATTAGGTGTGCCAAGAAGATATCGAATGATTCGTCGGACAGCAGAAAGGTGAAGATGCCGAGGAGATTGCATAAACTTACTAACAGTGTGTACAGCATAAGAGATGTCTGGTCGAGTAATGGTGAGATAGATAAGACTACCAACCAACTTACGATATAAAGTAGGATCCTTGAGGAGCTCCCCTTCATCTCGTCGATATTTCACATTAACTTCCATTGGAGTGTCAACAGAAGCACTGCCCGCAAGTCCGGCCAACTGAACTAGATCTTGAGTATACTTGTGTTGATTCAAGAAAATACCTTGGGGACGATGATGAACTTCCAAACCCAAGAAGTAGTTAAGTTGGCCAAGGTCTTTCATATGGAAAGTAGTGTGCAACATTTTTTGAAGATTAGAGATAGCCTCTGAATCAGAACCAGTGATGACAATGTCATCCACATACACAAGAAGAACAACTATACCTTTGGATGTTCGTTGGAGAAACATAGAAGAATCATATTGGCTCTGGGTAAAGGAAAAACCAAGAAGAGTGGATCTAAACTTTTCAAACCACACGCGCGGTGCCTGCTTCAAGCCATATAAGGAGCGTTTTAGTTTGCAAACATCATTAGGAGAAGAAGTAGACATACCAGATGGAAGTTTGATGTAGACTTCTTCTTTGAGATCACCATGTAGAAACGCGTTTTTAACATCCATTTGAAGTAAGGACCATGATTGAGATGCTGCAAGTGCTAGGATAGTTCGCACTGTGGTCATTTTAGCAACCGGTGCAAATGTCTCTTCATAGTCGAGACCATACTCTTGTTTATTCCCAAGAACCACTAACCGAGCCTTGTAACGCTCTATGGAACCATCAGAATGAAGTTTGACAGAAAACACAAATTTGCTGCCAAGTGGCTTGATAGATGAAGGTTGTGGTACAACATCCCAAGTTTGGTTTTCTTCAAGAGCAAGAAGTTCTGTTTCAATAGCCTGACGCCAACACTCATGTTCCATTGCCTGTTTATAAGATGAAGGGATAGGAATAGAAGACAAAGTGGCTGTCAAAGAGACAGGATTAGAAAAGCCATACCTTTCTGGTGGTTTACTGACTCGAGTACTACGTCTGGGAATGTTAGATTCAGGTAGTGCGAGAGGATCCGCAGCAAGGGAAGGAGCCTGAGGGGGCGCAGAAGAAGTAGAAGGCTGATTGATCGTGGCTTTGGAACGTCTTTGATATACCAAAAATGGTTTAGAAGTTTCTTGATCTGTAATAGGATTAGGAAATAGAGGCAACATAGAAAATGAAGGAGAAAGAGATTCCTGATGATCAGAAAAAAAACACTGATTTTCAAAAAAGATTACATTTCTAGAAATGCGAACACGACGCAAATTAGGATCATAACAGCAAAACCCTTTGTGATGCACTGAATATCCTAGAAAAGCACATTTAACTGATTGGGCTGTGAATTTTGTGCGTTCTTGTGCAGAAAGATGAACATAACATACACAACCAAAGGTACGAAGATCAGAATAATTGGGGGGATGACCAAATAACTTATGGAAAGGAGAGACATGATTCAATGAAGGAGAAGGTAACCTATTAATGAGATGGACAGCAGTGGAGATAGCTTCACACCAAAATCGAGTAGGCACTGAGGATTCTAATAATAGAGTTCGAGCAACATCAAGGAGGTGGCCATTTTTTCTTTCGGCTACTCCATTTTGTTGTGGGGTTTGAGGACATGATCTTTGAGAGATTATTCCATTAGCCTGCATGAAATCTTGAAGCAAATGAGACATATATTCTCCCCCATTGTCCGAACGTAAAACCTTAATTTTGGCTGAAAATTGTGTTTGGACATATGCATGAAAAAGTTTAAATGCAGAAAGCACTTCATCTTTAGAATGCAAGAAATAAATCCAAGTGAAACGACTATAGTCATCAATAAAAGTGACAAAGTACTTGTAATTAGCATGAGATATAATTGGTGCCATACCCCACAAATCACTATGTATCATTTCGAAAGGTTTAACAGGACTAGGCATGTGAGTAGGAAATGGCAAAGTTTTACTCTTACCCAGTTTACAAGAATCACAATCAAATTGGACATCATTAATAGAAACATGCTTTTTATTCCCGAGTAAGTCAGAATTTAGCAAATCATGGAGTACATTAGAGTTTGGATGTCCAAGACGTTTGTGCCATACTCGATAATCAACATGTGCGAGATTACAAGTGACAAAAGGAATTGAAAGACAGGGTGAGGAAGGAAATTGGAGAGGAAAAACACGTCCTACTTTAGGCCCCCTTGTGATCATCTTCCCTGACTGTTGATCCTGCACAACACAACCAGATTTAGAAAATTCTACTTTACAATTATTGTCAACCAACTGGCCAACTGAAACAAGGTTAGTGGCAAGGCTTGGAGAGACATAAACATTAGTCAAAGAAGGAGAAATATCACCAGTGGCTATAATGGGTAACAAATTGCCATCAGCAGTATGAATTTCAAGGTTTCCAGAATATTTCTTGACATTGGTAAGGTTTTGAGCATTATTTGTCATGTGATTGGATGCTCCGGAATCACAAAACCAAGTGGGTGAAGTAGACAAGAGTTTACCTGAGAGTCCTAAGGTAGAAAATGCAGAGAGAATCATTTGTTGTACCATCTCAGGTGTTAAAGTTTGAGCAGGAGTAGGAACATTTTGTGTTGACGGTGCTATATCCGCGGAACCACCATTACTAGAAGAGCCAACCGAGGCAATAAATGCTGTTTCAGATTTCTTGGGAGGTCGGATCGGGCATTCCTTGATAATATGACCATCTCTTTTGCAATAGTTGCAGAATTTTTTGGGACAATTCGAAGCATAATGACCAAATCCTTTGCAACAAAAACATTGAACAGCCCTTGTGTCCTTACTTCTTGGCTTCCCTTGTGCTGCATAAGCCATTGGAACTGATGTGGATCTTCGTTGTTCAATGGCTGCTTGAGTGAAAATTCGTTGTTCTTCTCGTAGTAGATCATTGAGACATATATCCAAGGAGGGAACAGGATCTCGATTCATAAGATTGGATCTGGTACCCTCAAATTCAGATCTCAATTTCATAAGAAATTGATCCCTTTTTGCAATTTCATGAACAGATTGAACAGCATCAAGACCTTCTAATGGTAAGGTGGCATAGATTATATCAGTGTATTCGGCCCAAAGGTTCATAAAGCTAGAGTAAAATTCAGAAATAGAGAGATTATCCTGATGAATCATGGATAATTCATGTTCAAGCTGGAATCTACGAGCTGCGTTTTGTTGGCTATAGATTCTCTTTAGGTAATTCCACATCTCGGCAGCCGTCTTGGAGGGTCGGAGATTCAAAACAATGTTAGGTTCTACAGATCCCAGAATCCATGCCATGATTTGTGCATCCGTGACCTCCCACTTGGCATATTCATCCGTACCTTGCTTAGGAACAGGTTTGCTACCATCAACATGACCCCATAAATTTCTTCCTTTGACATATATCCTGAAGTGAAATGCCCAAGCTGAGTAGTTTTTGCCATTAAAACGAATCAATGACTCCTTGTCTGAAGACATGAGGATACGAACGAACTAGGAGGAAAGAACTGGACTTTGACTATGTAAAGAGGTTGCTAGAGAACTAGGAACAGAAGGCTGGAAAAAATCTGAACTATGACTATGTAGAGATCAAGGGCTCTGATACCATGTTAAACACAGAGAATTTTGAGAAATGGAACTTGTATCTTCTCATTGTGAAATTAGGCCTATATTTATAGGCTTAGTACAAGACGAATCTAGACAACTGTTACAATGAACCTAGACTAGTTTTACAATAAGAAAATCCCTAATTTATGCTAATTGACTAATTGATAGGCTACAGATATACATTAACATATTTAATTGGCTATCTAACTAGGAAAGTACATAAAATACATTAATTGTATTAACAAATAAGTTAACTAAATTAAGGGGATTGATTGACAGCTAAATCAAGGGGATTGATTGATAGCTAAATCAAGGGGATTGATTGATAGCTAGATTAGGGGGATTGATTGAGAATTGAATCTTCTGACATAAAGTGGTTCTGTATTTCCATATTTTGGCTCAAATTGTTTGTACCCTTTTTTTGTGCTTATTTGTGTAGCCTTCAAGTGTATGATCTATTTGTGGCAGTAGGTGTTGACTCTGGACATGGCATAAAGATAATTGAATCAGGTTATTGTGTATTTTTCCTCTGAATAATATTGCCAAGGACATAACCTTCCAGTTTAATACCTCCATAATATAATTTTCTGATGACTAGGTAAATTATAATATAATTTTCTGTTGACTAAGGTAATTAAGAACTAGTGATAATCAGCAAAGGAGGCAATGTGGTTGAGTAGTAGTAGTAGAGAGATGCAAGAGGAGGATCATGGCTACTTTATGTCCTCTCCCTTTATGTGAGGTGATCGTACCCTCAAGCATGGTAACAAGTGTTTGCATGAATGCTTCTCTATCAATTTGGAAAATATTAGTAATTTTTTTCGATAAGTTTGTGGCATATATAACATCTAATCTTTTTGCCTGAATATCTGATTGGCAGAACAATCAAAATTTAAAACTCTGTTTAGCTGGATGCTCTATTTGTACATGTAATTGTCAAATCTTTTTTTTTTTTGAGGTGTGTAATTGTCAAATCTTTAAATTCCAAGATATTTTTAGTAGTTCAATACCTTCCTAATTTCATCCTCACCTTAATTTTGGAATGTCTGAAGGGACTTTTGTGCAAGTTGTAGGTTTTTTCATCTTATTTATGAAGAATGATATCACTTTGTATTTGATGCCCTTTTTTCATCTATGTTCATCTTTTTTGGTAACCTGGAACCATGATGCGAGTTTTATATTTGGTTGTGTCATTCTTGATCACTTTTATGTGCCTGATTTTTTTTTCCCAGGCTCACCAGTGTTATTTTATTTGACTGACATCACATTTTGCTGCTTGCTGCGTGTTCCGGCAATGATGCTCTGCTTGAAATTGCTTACAAACTGGGTTGTAATATCCAAATCTAAGCTTACTAATTTAAGCATATTTAACCTCAAGGATTTTTTTCCCCCCTTATGAAGATTGTATACTGTCCTGTGCAGTTTGAAGATTGCTTTGGGAAGAAGCTGAAACTTGATGAGTAAATTTCAATGCCCCTGTAGGAAAAATATTAAGATCTAGGGATGGTGCATCTGCTTCATATCTGGCAACAGTAGAAGTAGGTACTCATTGTGGTTTTAACGCGAATAGTTATAATGAAAGATGTTGTTACTTTATAGGGTTTTACTGGATGGTTTTCTATTTACACGAATTATCTAGTAAAATTAGTTTTATCTCTGTACACTAATTGTTCTATGATCGTTTTCCTTCTATTTGACTTCTTATGCTGAACAATAAGTTGTTTGCTTGTTCTATTCATAGATGATTCTGTTGCTGTGGATGAAAGATACTTATTTTGTTAATCTTCCCACTTTTTTTGGTTTTGGTTTATTTCTTTCCTGCATTGGAATGGGGTTTTGCACATAAGCCAGCTTTTATGATTGGATTTCGTTTCACATCAATTTTGCTAGAAGCTGATCACAAACATCATAGTTGTTTTGTTTTGCTAAGTCAACTCAGTTTTGATCCTCAACACTGAATTGTGGAAACTTTATCATTTTGGACCTAAAGCGAATGGTTAGATGAATGTGAACTGTTGGGAAGATCAGCTTTTTCTGCAGTTGGATCAAAACATGGATTAGGGACTTGGGCTAATGGTGACTTCCGTGCCTTTCACTCCATAGCAGATAATTATTTTGTTGTTGTTCCTTCCTCTTTTTTGTCCATTATTCATTCCCTAACAGATAAGTATCTTTTTCTCCTTTTTTGTCTGTTATTTGTCATATTTTTTATATTATTGGATGTGCTTTATTTTACAGTAGTCTCATGAAGCTATATGTTTATCTCAGTTCCTAATCATTGATTTGAATCTTGTGATGCCTATTTTTTCCAGCCAAAAAATCCAGTTGTGGGGACGAGTAAAAGTTTAATAATCTTTTTGGAAGAAGTATTTGTATCTTATGCATTTGCTTGTTTGAATCTTACACATGATCATTGAATTTAGCTCCTGAAAATTATACAACAAAATTAGCCTGCGTCCACTAGCCTTGATATCCAGAGTCAATGAAATTTTATATACTTTGTCTTGATAAGGATGCGGTATGAGGATATTTGCGTGCAAGATGAAGTACTCGTATATGTGAGTATTAACACTAACTTTTCCTGCAGGGCACTGTGATCTTTATATGAACCAAATCTTACTGCCTTGTATCTGTCTGCCATGGTCCAACCATCTTTCTTGGATCCTGCTTTAAATGCATCACCTGACCTAAGTTGATGTGGACGAATTTTCCCGTAAAGCAAATTTTGTGATTATGCTTTTCAAGTATTTTAAATTGATGGAGAATAAATTAAAGAACTGACTTCAGTTTAACAGGATTGTTGCTTGATATCCTCAATGTATCTATACCTTAAGATCAAGCTTTAGGTTAGTCACTGAAAATCTAAAATATTTGATCTGGATTATTGATCTTCCCATGTGTTCTGATAATTTATTTATTTGTTCAATTTTTTGTTGAAACAGGATTATCAAACTTGACATATTGACATTTGCTTGCTTGAATCTTATGCATGATCATTGAATTTAGTTCCTGAAAATCATACTACAAAATTAGCCTACGTCAACTTTAATCCAAACAGGAGTTCTACATTAATTAAGTTCCTGTGCGTTTGACAGATGTAAGCAACATTTATAGCCTTGATGTCCAGAGTCAATGAAATTCTATCTCCTATGTTAGTTAGGGATGTGGAATGAGGATATTTGGGCACATCTTGTGGCTGCTTAATGAGATCATGTTGTCTCTATTGGATACATGTGTAGGTATGTCTTAACTGATTGTTTGCTTTTTTTGTTTTTTTAACCCCTCGGGGGGCGCTTGTGCTCACTGACAACTCGAAAATTCATATTTTGTTGTTCATAGACCGCCAAAAGAAACTATTGCTGCACTTAAACGGTTAATGAACTAATAATCCTAGTATTTCATTGGGATTTTATTTAACTACTTTGTCTCACGATTCCTGTTACAGTGTAAATTTGTTCCTCTGTTTTTTTGTCAATATTTCATGAACATTTTAGGATCTTGTCAATTTTGTTATGTAAGGGAACTTCATGCACTGAGGATTGGACTAGTTGATTGCTGAAATCCCATGGACCAGTTAATTCTATTAGACCAAGTCCTATGTTTGATCTGCCCCTGTGAGAGCCATCCTCTCAGACATGCCAGGTGAGATCATATCCTCTCAGACAGCTATTTTTCACCTTAGATATCTTTCATTTTTAATTAAAATCCAACAGGACAATCAACTCTGCACAGCACGGCCATGCTTAGTGATTTGAAGATCAAATTCTATGCACAATTTGCAGTACAGTAGTGTCATTATTATTCTACTCTCCATTCCCTTTAGATACTCAATATACGGTCTCATGGGAGTTTTCACAACATCTCTCTGCCTAAAATTGTTTTTGTACTGGTATTTGGTACCTTTTACTTGAATCGAATATTGATGCTTTAGAACTTTTAAATCTTGTCTTGTGTACTTTATAGAATGTTGTTATTCTACAGCTTATAATTGAACAGATTGGGATATCAACTTTTTTAGGTTTCCAACTTGGTGGTGGATTTTTAAGAAGGGATGCAGGATCTCCGATCCCCTCTGCTCTTGCTGGTTATTTCAAGTTTGTATATCATTGTCTCTCCTAGTGGAAACATTGAGACAACATCAATTACTAGGGAAAAAGGTAAAATGTTGAAATTTTACTTTGACTAGGAAATTCTACCATCTTGCAGGACTTTGTGAAAGAGGAAAATTGCAGAAATTTCTGTGTATTTTCAAAATGGGGATTTGTGTTGAAACATGGTTAGGATGTTATGACAATTCAAATATTGTCTTGTTGCATCATTCAAAAGTTTTCAAAATGAATTGTTTCAGTTGGATTGGCATGATTACATTGTGGTTTTATATGTTAGTGATAATGTCGAGAGCAATATAAAACATGGCTGCTGGTTTTTCTCTAGCTTGTCAACTGAACTTTCCGTTGTCAGATCCAAAAGTTTTACAATCTTATCCTCAGTAGAGGCATGCATGTAGTGTGTCTCTTTCTTGTCCATGGTGGAATGAATTAAGACAAACTTCATTGTCCTCAAACTTGGAAATTTCACTTTAGTCATGAAATATTAAGCCTGCAAAAGTCAAGACCACGATTGTGGAGATTGGAAGTGCCAATGCCATCAACCTGGTCGAAGGTCAAGATTCATCCTCATTTCCAGAGCCCAGTGCCTTTTTGCTGGAGAACAATTGGATGAAGAGTGTGCACTCGCCATCGCAATCTCAATAAGTAATCTACTATAATGACAGGGCCAATATCGAAAATATTGGTGGATGCATTTGTTGATCTTTACTGTGCGTTAAAATTCCTTGGAGCTCTATTTTTCAGCTTTTGTCCATCCATTTATATTTCTTTTATTAATCGTATATTTTTTAAACTCAAATAAGAGGCCGTTTTCTTTCTTTGCCCAATGGGTACGGTTTGAGACTGCAAATCTGAAATATTTGATCTGCATTAGTGATCTTCTCCATGTGTTCTGATAAATTATTTATTTGTTCAATTTTTTGTTGGAACAGGATTATCATACCTGACAGATTGACATTTGTTTCTTTGAATCTTACACATGATCGCTGAATTTCGTTTCTGAAAATTACACAACAAAATTAACCTGCATCAATTTTTAACCAGACAAGAGTTCTACATTAATTATGTTCTTGTGCCTTTGACAAATGTAAGCAACATATATAGCCTGGACTTCTAGAGTCAATGAAATTCCATATGCCATGTTTTGATTGGGGTGTGGTTTGAGGATATTTGTGTACACTTTGTTGGCTGCTTATTGGGACTGTGTTATCTCTGTTGTATTCATTTGTGTTGCTATGTCTTAACTGATTGTTTGCCTTTGCTTTTTTTTTTTCTTGTGCTCATTGATAACTCGCAAGTTTAACATCATATTTGGTCCTCATGGTTAAGGATTATTTGTTCAATAGACTGCCAAAAGAGAATATGGCTGCACTTAAAAGGTCAATGAACTCATAATCCTAATCTTTCATTGGATTTTTTTTTTAACTACTTCGCCTCACAATTCTTGTTACGGTGTAAATTTATTCCTCTGCTTCTTTGTTGATCTATTTCATGAACTTTTGGGGATCTCGTCATCTTGGCATGCAGGGGGAACTTCACACAGTGGGGACTGGACCAATTTGCTGAAATCCCGTGGACAGACTAATTCCATTAGGCCAAGTCCTTGGAGGGGTGCATGTATGATCTGCCTTGTGAGATCTGTCCTCTCAAACATGCCTGATGAGATTTCACCGTCTGAGACATCTATTTTTCACCTCAGATATTTCATTTTTGAATAAAAATCCAACAGTACCATCAGCTCTGCACAGCAAGGCCATGCTTTAGCTCTTGTCACTGACATGTCATTGATTTGAAAACCAAGACATCCACGGTTAGATCAACTTCTTTATGCACAATTTGCATTACAGTACTATGTCTTTTATTATTTTGCTCTCCATTCCCTTCAGATATCTTTCATTTTAAATTAAAATCCAACAGGACCATCAGCTCTGCACAGCACAGCCTACGCTTGTTGTGCCTTCTGGCAGTGATGTTCTGCTTGAAATAGCTAACAAACTGGTCTGTAATATCCAAGTCTAAACTTACCTAATTTAAGCATATTTATCCTCAAGGATTTTTTTTTTTTTGAGATTTTGTGCTTTCTATATAGCTTGAAGTTGCTCTGGAAATTGCTGAAACTCGCTGTGTAAATTTGAGTGCCACTGTTGGAAAAATATCATGATCAGGGGATGGTGCATTTGCTTCACATCTGGCAAGTGACTATATGAGTAGGTACTGGATATCAAGATTAGGGGATGGAAAAATATCACTGTCTTTGGACAGGAATCAAAATAATAGAAGATGTGGTCACTTTCTAGTGTTTTACTGGATAGGTTTTTTTCCATGAATTATCTGATAAATTAATTTGATCTCTAAATATTAATTGTGCTGTGATCCTTTTCTTTCTATTTGACTTCTTATAACGATAAATTGTTTGCCTGCTTTATTCATAAATGGCATTCTTGCTTTGGATGAAAGAAACTTCTTTTGCTAATTTTTCCACTGGTTTTTTGGTTTTGGTTTATTTCTTTCCTGTTCTTTCAAATGGGGTTTTGCAGATATGCCAGCTTCTACGATTGGATTTTATCGCACATCAATTTTTCTAGTAGCTGATTACAAACATTATAGTAGTTTTATTTCATACTTAGTTTTGATTTTCAACACTGAATGGTAGAAACTTTATCGATTTGGGCAAAGCAAGGGGGGTATGTGTGTTGTGAAGACCAGCTTTTTCAGAAGTTGGATTAAAACATGGATTATGGACTTGGGATAATGGCGACTTCCATGCCCAAATGTTTATTTTGTTGTTAAGTTGAGTTTTCTCCTTTTCTGTCTGTTATTTGTCACATTCTTGATATTATTATGTGCTTTGTTCTATACGAGTCTCATGAAGCTTTGTGTTTGACTTTCAGTTTTAATCATTGATTTGAATTTTTTGATGCCTATTGTTTTCAACTGAAAGATCCAGTTGTCAATATGAGAAGAAATTTAATAATCTTTTTGGAGGAAGTATTTGAATCTGAGTGGTAACAGCACATTTTGATGTAGGATAGCATCTTTGGTCTTCCCATGAACCAAATCTTACCGCCTTGTGTTTGTCTGTAGTGGTTCAACCATCTTCCTTATATCCCATCTCCTGACTTAAACAGGTTTGGATGGATATATTGTTGGACGTGCTTTATCCTACAGGAGTCTCATGAAGCTTATCCTGGTTGATTTGGCTTTGGTTTCTTGTTAAGATCAGGAAAGAGAATCCATCTTGTTCTTTTTCTTAATTTCAATACAAGTAGTGGTTCTGATTCCATATTTGGTCTCTCTCTCTCTTTTTTTTTTTTTGTGCTTATTTGGGTAGCATTCAAGTGTATGTGCTCTATTCGTAGTAATACATTGTTGAGTATGGACTCGCTAATGTGGGTACGTGGATAATTCAATCAGGTTATTGTCTTATTCCACTAAATAATTCTGCCAAGCACATATTCTTCCTCTTTAGTAGCTCTAAATAATTTTCCATTGCGTAGGTAACTTATAATATAATTTTCTGTTGACTAGGTAACTAAGAACTAGTGATAATTAGAAAAGATGACAATGCAGCTGATTACTAGTGATAAAGAGATGCAAGTGGATGATGGTGTCTATTTCACATCCTCTTCCTTTATATAAATGATCTTACCCTCAAGGATGGTCGATGTATTGCTGAATAACCAATTTAATTAATGTTAACATGAATGCTACTCAATTTGGACAGAATGACTGAATTTGTAAGTTTCGAGATAAGTTTGGGTCTATATACGCCTAATCTTTTTGTCTCAATATTTGATTGGCAGAACGGTCAAATTTTGTTTTGGAAACTGCCGGCTAAATATTGGCGTTAAGAAGTCCGCTGACCTCTCCTATAAAAGGACCACCACACCTCCTCTTTTCCCTTCGCATTATAATTCAGAATTCAGAAATTTCTTCATTCGCGCTGTCAAGAAGCTTTCTAATAGGTTTTGTATTTTTTTCTTTCGTTTTATTTTTTTCGTCCTAATTAACCAATCAGGATGTAGATCTTCAAAAAAGGCCTAACGGCCAAGACGATTATTCTCGAAGTCGAGAGTTCTGAAACAATTGATAACGTCAAGGCCAAGATCCAAGACAAGGAAGGCATCCCTTCCGATCAGCAGCGCCTCATGCCTCACCCTCACCGACCACAACATCCAGAAGTAGTTCACCATCGGTGGTTTGCAGATTTTCGTCAAAACCCTACCCAGCAAGACAATCGCCCTTTAGGTCGATAGTTCTGACACTAGCGATAACGTTAAGGCCTAAGATTCAAGATAAGGAGGGCATTCCTCCGGATCAGCAGAGATTGATATTTGCCGGAAAGCAATTTGAAGACGGGAGGACTTTGGCTGAATACAACACCCAGAAAGAATCTGTTCTTCATCTGTTCTTGCGTTTGAGGGGTGGCATGCAGCTTTTTGTCAAGACTCTTACGGGCCAGATTATCACATCTCAAGTTTGAGAGCGCTGATATCATCGCCAATGCTAAAGATAAGATTCAAGCATGGGCATTCCGCCAGATCAGCAGCGACTCATTTTTGCAGGGAAGAAGCTTGAGGATGGGCACATCCTGGGTTACAATATTCAGAAAGATTACATGCCGCACCTTGTTCTTTGTCTGTGGTGGTATTTTTTAGAGAAGCTTCTCGTGATTGTTTCCGCTTTTGTTTCTTGTTAAGATCAGGAAAGAAAATTCATCTTGTACTTTTTCTCAATTTCAATATAAAGTAGTTGTTCTGTATTTTCATATTTTGGCTCAAATTGTTTATACCCCTTTTTTTGTGCTTATATGTGTAGCCTTCAAGGGTATGATCTATTTGTAGCAGTAGATTGTTGATTCTGGACTTGCTAATGTGGCATAAGGATATATCAATCAGGTTATCATGTCTTTTTCCACTAAATAATATTGCCAAGGACATATTCCTCCGCTTTAATACCTTTGTAATATAATTTTTCCGTTGACTAAGTAACTTGTAATATAATTTTCTGTTGACTAAGGTAATTAAGAACTAGCGATAATCAGCAAAGGAGGCAATGTAGCTGAGTACTAGTGGTAGAGAAATGCAAGAGGAGGTGGTGGCTATTTTGTGTTTGTGTCCTCTCCTTTATATGAATGATCCTACCGTCAAGAATGGTCAATGTATTGTTGAACAACCAATTTAATTAGTGTTAACATGAATGCTACTCTTTCAATTTAGAAAATATTAGTAAGTCTTTCGATAAGTTTGTGGTCTATATAATGCCTAATCTTTTTGCCCGAATATCTGATTGCTAGAACAATCAAAATTTGAAAGTCTGTTTAGCTAGATGCCCTATTTGTACATGTAACTGTCAAATTTTTAAATTTCAAAATATGTTTTGGAGCTTTATACCTTCCTAATTTCATCCTCACCTTAATTTTGAAACGTTTGAATGGAGTTTTCTGCAAGTTGTCGGTTTTGTCATCTTATTTATGGACAGAGTAAGCACTGGAATGATATCACCTTGTATTTGATGCCCTTTTTTCTGGTGTGTTCATCTTTTCCGTAACCCAGGACCATGATGCGAATTTTATATATGGTTGTGTCATTATTGATCACTCTTATGTGCATGATCATTTATATATTTTTTAAGGGCTCACCAGTGTTATTTTATTTGAATGACATCACATTTTGCTGCTTGTTGCGCCTGCAATGATGCTTCGCATGAAATAGCTTACAGACTGGGTTGTAACATCTAACTCTACTTACTAATTTAAGCATATTTAACCTCAAGGATTGTTTTTGGTTTGTTTTGGAGATTTTATATGGTGCTATGTATTTTGAAGATTGCCTTGGGAAGAAGCTGAAACTGGATGAGTAAATTTCAATGGCCCTGTTAGAAAAATATCAAGATGGGGGGATGGTGCACTTGCCTCATATCTGGCAAGTAACTGTATAAGTAGGTACTCACTGTGGTTTGAAGGTAATTGATGTAATGGAAGATGTTACTTTCTATTGTTTTACTGGATGGTTTTCTATTTACATGAATTATCTAATCCAATTAGTCTTGCTTGCTTAACGAAAAGTTGTTTGCTTGCTCTGTTCATAGATGAGTCTGTTGCTGTGGATGAAAGATAATTCTTTTGTTAATTTACCAACTTTATTTTTTTTTTTTTTTTTCGGTTTATTTCTTTCCTGCATTTTGGAAGGGGGTTCTGCACATAAGCCAGCTTTTACAATCAGATTTCATGTCACATCAATTTTGCTACAAGCTGATTACAAACATCATAGTTGTTTTCTTTTGGTAACCCAACTTAGTGTTGATTCTCAACAGTAAGTCAACTCAGTTTGATCCTCAACACTTAATTGTGGAAACTTTATCGATTTGGACGTAAAGAGTATGGTGAAATGAAAGTGATGTGTTGGGAAGACCAGCTTTTTCTGCAATTGGATCAACACACGGATTATGGATTTGGGATAATAGTGACTTCCATGCCTTTCATTCCGTAACAGATAATTATTTTGTTGTTGTGTTTTGATTTTCGTCCTCCCTTTTTGTCTGTTATTTTTTGTTATTTTTTGTCTGTTATTCATTCCCTAACAGATAATTATATTTTTCTCTTTTTTTGTCTGTTATTTGTCATATTCTTGATATTATTGAATGTGCATTGTTCTACAGAAGTCTCATGAAGCTGTATGTTTATCTCCGTTCCTAATCATTGATTTGAATTTTTTGATGTCTATTTTTTTCAACTGAGAGATCCAGTTGTCGGGACGAGAAAAAGTTTAATAATCTTTTTGGAAGAAGTATTTGTATCTTACGCATTTGCTTGTTTGAATCTTACGCATGATCATTGAATTTAGCTCTTGAAAATTATACAACAAAATTAACTTGCGGTAACCTTAATCCAAACAAGAGTTCTACATTAATTAAGTTGTGCCTTTGACAGATGTAAGCAACATTTATAGCATTGGCATCCACAGTCACTGAAATTCTATATACTAAGTCTTGATAGGAATGTGGTATGAGGATATTTGGGTACAAGATGAAGTACTATATCAGTGAGTATTAATAGCACCTTTTCGTGTAGGGCAGTACCTGTGCTATTTACATGAACCAAATCTTACTACCTTCCATCTGTCTGCAGTGGTCTAACCATCTTCCTTGGATCCTGCTTTTTATGTATCACCTGACCCAAGCAAACTTGGATGAATTTTCTCGTAAAGCAGAGATTGTGCTTATGCTTTTGTAGTTTTTAAAATTTATGGATAATAAATTAAAGAACTAACTTCTGATTTGCAGGACTGGTGCTTGATTTCCTTGGCAGATGTATCTATACCTTAAGATCATGCTTTAGGTTAGTTACTGAAAATCTGAAATACTTTCTCTGGATTAGTTATCTTCTCCATGTGTTCTGATAATTTATTTATTTGTTCTATTTTTTGTTGTAACTGGATTATCATAATCGACAGATTGACAATCCTTGTTTGAATTTTACACATGATTATTGAATTTAGTTCCTGAACATTGCACAACACGATTAACCCGCATTAATTTTAACCCAAACTGGAGTTCTGCTTTAATTAAGTTATTGTGCTTTTGAGAGATATGGCAACATATATAGCCTTGAGATCTAGAGTCAATGAAATTCCATTTACTGTGTTTTGAAGGGGTGTGCTATGAGAATATTTGTGCACATCTTGTTGCTTGCTTGTTGGAACTGTGTTTTTTTGTTGGATACACTTGTGTTTGTATGTCTTAATTGATTGTTTGCCTTTGTTTTTTTGGCTTGTGCTCACTGACAACTTGAAAGTTTATTGACATCATATTTGGTTCTCATGGTCAAGGATTATTCTGTTGTTCAATAGACTGCTGAAAGATACTGTTGCTGCACATAAAAGGTCAATCAACTAATAACCTGATATTTCATTGGGATTTTATTTAACTACTTTGTCTCACAATTCACGTTACAGTGTGTATTTTCCACTGCTTTTATGTTGATTTATTTCATGAACTTTTTAGGATCTCGTCAATTTTGGCATGCGAGGGAAGCACTGAGGTTTGGACTAGTTGATTGCTGAAATCCCATGGACCGATTAATTCTATTAAACCAACTCCTTGGATAAGTGCATGTATAATCTGCTTGGTGAGATCCAAGAGGACCATCAACTCTTCACAGCACGGCCGTGCTTTATTGCTTTTATGATCATTTATGAAAATTGATCCTTTATCACTGACATGTTAGTGATTTGAAACCAATATATCTACGGTTAGGCCAGCTTCTCTGTCTTTGTGGCGGTGTTTCTTAGAGATGCTTCTCACGATTATTTTCGCTTTTATTTCTTGTTAAGATCAGGAAAGAAAATCTATCTTCTTGTTTTTCTTGATTTCAATGTAAAGTAGTGGTTCTGTTTCCATATTTGACTCAAATTGTTTGTACTTTTTTTATTTTTTAGGCTCCTGGTTGTGCTTATTTGTGCAGACTTCAAGGATATGGTCTATTCGTGGCAGTTGATTGTGGACTCGCCTATGGGCATAAGGATAATTCAATCAGGTTATTGTCTGGTCTAATTTTGTAGTTAGTCCATTAATATTCTTCCACTTTCGTACTTTGTAATATAATTTTCCATCGAGTAGGTAACTTATAACCATTTTATTGTGTTCTTTTCCTTTTTTGGGTCTGTTATTGGTCAAATTCTTCATATTATTGGATTTGTTTATCCTATAGGAGTCTTATGAAGTTATATGTTTGACTCTCAGTTTTTAGTCATTGATTTGAATTTTTGATGCCTATTGTTTTCAGCTGAAAGATCCAGTTGTCAGGATGAGAAAAAGTTCCATAATCTTTTTGGAGGAAGTATTCATATGAGTGTGTATTGACAGTAGCTTTAGATGTAGGATGGTATTGTGGTCTTCCCATGAACCAAATCTTATCACCTTGTGTCTGTCTGCAGCGGATCAACCATCTTCCTTGTATCCTTATGCATCACCTGACTTAAGCAGACTTGGATGGATATATTATTTGATGTACTTTATCCTATAGGAGTCTCATGAAGCTATATGTTTGATTCTCAGTTCCTAATCATTGATTTGAATCGTTTGATGCTACTGCTCTCAACTGAAAAATCCAGTTGTCAGGATGAGAAAAAGTTTAACAACCTTTTGATGGAGGAATTATGTATTTGTGAGTGTTAACACCACCTTTTCATGTAAGACAATAGCTGTGGTCTTTCCACGAACCAAATCTTACTTGTATCTGTCTGCAGTGGTTCAACCATCTTCCTTGGATCCTGCTTTTATGCATCACCTGACTTAAACAGACGTGGATGAATTTTCTCATAAAGCAGGTATTGTGATTATACTTTTGTTGTTTTGTAAATTGACAGAAAATAAATTAAAAAGTCGACTTCAGATTTGCAGGTCTGGTACTTGATATTCTCAATGTATCTTTACCTTAAAATCAAGCTTTAGGTTAGTTACTGAAAATCTGAAATATTTGATCTGGATCAGTGATCTTCTCCATGTGTTCTGATAATTTATTCATTTATTTATTTATTTATTTTGGGTAAAGCCTTAGATGATGATGATGTTGTTGTTGTTGTTCAATTTTTTGTTGGAACAGGATTATCATACCCAACAGATTGACATTTACTTGTTTGAATCTTGTACATGATCATTCAATTTAGTTCCTGAAAATTATACAACAAAATTAACCTGCGTCAACTTTAATCCAGACAGGACTTCCACATGACATTTACTTGTTTGAATCTTGCACATGATCATTCAATTTAGTTCCTGAAAATTATACAACAAAATTAACCTGCGTCAACTTTAATCCAGACAGGACTTCCGCATAAATTAAGTTCTTGTGCCTATGATGGATGTAAGCAACATTTATAGCCTTGACGTCCAGAGTTAATGATATCTCCTATATTTGATAGGAATGTGGTATGAGGATATTTGGGTACATCTTGTTGGCTGCTTAATGGGACTATGTTGTCTCTATTGGGTAAATATGTAGATATGTCTTAACTGATTGTTTGCCTTTGTTTTTTGTTTTTGTGGCTCACTGACAACTCGAAAATTCATTGACATTGTATTGGTTCTCATGGTCAAGGATTATTCTGTTGTTCAATAGACTGCGGAAAGAGACAATTGCTGCACTTAACCAGGTCAATGAACTAATAATACTGATCTTTCGTTGGGATTTTATGTAACTAATCGTCTCACAGTTCTTGTCATGGTGTAAATTTATTCCTCTGCTTTTTTGTTGATATTTCCTGAACTTTTTGTTGATATTTCACAATGCTTTTTTGTTTTTGGTTGATATTTCATGAACTTTTTGGCATGCAAGGGAATTTCATGCACTTGAGGATTGGACTAGTTGATTGCTGAAATCCGATTGACAGATTAACTCTATTAGACCAAGTTCTATGTATGATCTGTACGGTGAGAGCCATCCTCTCAGACATGCAAGGAGAGGTTCCATCCTCTCAGACAGGTATATTTCACCTTAGATATCTTTCATTTTGAATTAAAATCCAACAGGACCATCAGCTCTGCACAGCACGACTATGCTTTAGTGAACAATTTGCATTACAATACTATGTCATTTATTATTTTACTCTCCATTCCCTTTAGATGTTCAATTTATGGTCTCATGGGAGTTTTTTATAACATCTCTTTGCCTAAAATTGTTTTTGTACTGGAATTTGCATTTTTTACTTGAATCGAATATTAATGATTTAAAAACTTTTATATCATATCTTGTGTACTTTATGGAATGGTGTTCTTACTGCAGCTTATTGTTGAATTCTACAGTTTTAGGTTTCCAACTTGGTGGTGGATTTTCAAGAGGGATGCAGACGCCCATCCGTCTGCAGTTGCTAGTTATTTTAAATTTGTATATCATTGTCTTTCCTGGTGGAGTTGAGACAACATAAATTATCAAGGGAAAAAGGTAAAATGTTGAAATTTTACTTTGATTAGGAAATTCTACCATCTTGTAGGTGTTGGTGAACGAGGAAAATTGCAGAAATTTCTGTGTCTTTTCAAAATGGCTATTTGTTGTGAAACATGGTTAGGATGTTATGAGAATTCAAATATTGTTTTGTTGCATTATTCAGAAGTTTTTAAAACGAGTCGTTTCTGTTGGATTGGCATGACTATGTTGTGGTTTTATATGTTAGTGGTAATGTCGTAACAGCAATATAAACATGTGACTACTATTTTTTTTAGCTTGTCAATTGAACATTCCTGTTGTCAGATCCAAAAATTTTAACAATGTTATTCTAAATAGAGGCGTGCGTGTAGCATTTATCTTCCTTGTCAATGGTGGAATGAATTAAGGCGTAGCTTCATCGTTCTCAAACTTGTAAATTCACTTTGGTCGTGAAATATTAAGCCCTCAAAAGTCAAGACCATGATCGTGTAGGTTGAAAGTGCTAATGGAATCAAACCTGGTTGAAGGTCAAGTTTCATCTTCATTACCAAAGGCCCAGAGCCTTTTAGCCGGAGAACAATTGGATGAAGAGTGCTCACTGGCCATCGCAATCTTAAGAAGGAATCTACTATCACGAGAAGGCCAATATCGAAAATATTGATGGATGCAGTTGTTGATCTTTACTGTACATCAAAATTCCTTGGAGCTCTATTTTTCAGCTTTTGTCAGTGCACTAATATTTCTTTTATTATACGTATATCTTTTAAACTAACTCTGTTCTTGTTGTGTCAATTGTTTATTTGAAAATGGAATTCAGTAATGGATTCAGTTTGAGATGGGTGCAACTTCGTCATTGAGAATTTTATCACGGTGCATTCAAGGGGTCTGTAGATTCAACAAGGCACAAATTTCTTTATCGCAGGCTGACTTCTGTTGTCTTTGAAGAGCGGTCATAAATACTTAACGTGAACCAGAAATATCTTTATCTCGGTTGGCTTCTGTTGTCTTTGCAGTGGTCGTAAATACTTCACATCAGCCAGACGGCAAATTAGTAGTCCCAGTCCACGTACTTTGGAATGTCATTACATTAAGTTGAAATTGAGGTTGAAGCTTCAAATTCATTGCACATCCATTACTCAATTAAATATCCCGTTAGAGGTAAAGATATCTTAATTGGTCCGAGACGGCACGGTATCTACCAACCAGAGGATCTGTACCGGCGAGAATGTAAAAAAGTAACCTCAAGGTCTGGCTTTAGTCTCTGAATTCATTTTTGTCTGGGTCATCCCGGGTTCTTTTGTCCTAAGCAATTAAACACAATAGGCGCAAGTCTTTTCATTAGGGCTACACCATGATACAATTAGTACTTCTTTTTTTGGTTGTTGTTTCCTGAGATAAACAATTAGTACTTGTTAGAACTTAGGAAAGAACAAGGGATTAAACTTAGCAACATTCCAATATAGGTAGCGGTTCTGTTTGCATAATCGGGCTCAAATTGTATGTACTTCTTTTTTTTTTTTATGTTTTGTGCTTGTTTGTGTAGCTTTCAAGGCTATGGTCTATTTGTAGCACTAGATTGTTGATTGTGGACTGGCTAATGTGAGCATAAGGATAATTCAATCAAGTTATTGGGTCTTTTTTCCACTAAATAATATTGCCAAGGACATATTCTTCAGCTTTGTTACCTCTATAATATTATTTTCTGTTGACTAGGTATCTTCTAATATAATTTTCCGTTCACTTTAGTTGTGGAAGGTTTGAATGCAATTTTGTGCAAGTTGTGGGTTTTGTCACCTTATTTATCTATAATATTATTTGATGCCTTTTTTTCTGGGTTTTTATGAACTGTTGATTTTAAAATAGATTTCAGTAATAATATAGTATACGTTAGACCGGCTCGAACATGTAGATTCAGCAAGGGCCAAATAATGTGGTCTCACAACAACCAGACGGTAAATTAGCAGTGCTAGTCCACTTTGATGGTTTTTTTCCCCTTCCGGTTCGTTTGTCTTTGTCCCTTTGAAATCTCTGCATCGTTTATTTCTGCTACAGTTTCTGATTTAGAGTGGCTTTCGCTCTCCTCAGCTTCAAACATTAATTTGGTTTGCCCCAGGCTATTGACTTCCAAACAAATTTGGGCATTAATTTATGCGTTTCTATGGTGTTTGGCAGAACTAAGATCTTTTATTTAATGATTTTTGTATATAATAGGTTTGGAACTGAGTTAGATCTTGTTTTGTTACCTTCTTAGTGAATTCTCATTCAATTTTTAACTAAAAGTCAGTCTTTTTAAGAGGTTCTGCTTTTTATATCCCTACTGCTTTATTTTGCTTTATTTCACTTTCTCTAGAACCATAATAAATACAATTGAATGTAGATATCCTGCTTGCTTGTTGTTTGAGTGGTTGAAATTTTAAATAATACGAATCCTTCCTAATTGTTCTTTTTTATTTTATAATCATGTTCTATTCTTTTACCATTTATGCATACTTTGATTAAATTCAATTTCTTTTTGTTTTATCTTTTACTGCTCAGCTTCTTCTAGTTGTTGTGAATAATTTTTTTCTTTTGCATTTTGTACGTGTTTTGACGCGTTCTTATGGTTCATTAATTTTTGGGAGCTTTTGTGGTCTAGCATATCATAAAGTGCTTGGATGCATTGAGGTATATGTAATACTTTACTTTTGTTACTCCTTTTTTTTTTTTTGGGGGGGGGGGGGGGGGGGGGGAAATTTAACTAATCTTTTTTTTTTTTTTGAAAACTCTAGCTTGACAGATTATTTTTAATAGCATCACAATGGGTATCTTCGTGATAATTGCTATTTAATTGTCTTCTCAGTTATTGTTACTTTTACTAGTGCTACTACGGACGGTATAAAGTAGCCAACGGGAAATGATGATTCGTTGTTTGATGCAAAATATGATAATAGGATTTCCTTAGTGGAATACAAATAATGGTAGTTAGTGTGTTTCTATACAAATAATAAGCACATAATTTTTTTATAAAACAACAAATGACGATGAAGAGTATGAGATTTGACTCAAGTAAATACAAATAATTGCTTTCATGTATACAAGACAGATGTAAATATGTTTTGGTTATTTATGTGACTGTTTGGTTCAAATTCTCCAATCATTAACTATATTATGAGTATGAATTTTGATGATTCCTTCAACATGTTTGGTTTAATAATAGGTATAGGTATCATTATAAAAATACTTGTTTGATTTATTGGAATAACTTTCAAGTGAATTTCAAAATTTTTAAATCTTTAATTTATGATATACATATTTTTTAGATTTCTTATTCTATATATTTTTAAAGAAAACATCTAAAAAGACTCATTTAATTTTAAATATAGTTATGCTCTAATTTGAGTTTTATGGAAATGATAACTTAAAAAAAATTATTGTATTAATATGGAGCACTATATTTTCAGTTCAAAATTTTATAAAAAATTTGAATGTAAAAAAAATTATTAATAAAAATTTTATAAAGTACTAATCAAGAATATTTGAAATCAAAAGTGAAGAGAGAGAGAGAGAGAGGAAGTAGTATGTTTTTGGGGGAGCGGGGAAGAGGGTGGGCAGCTAAAAAGATATGTTTTGTAAGAGGTGTGTCTTTGTCTTTAATTATAAGAGTTAATGGACTTGATAAAATAGTACTTTAACGAGGAATCATTAACACTTCAATTAATTACTTTCATTCCTATTGAATAATAGTGATAGTTATTTTACAAACTTTAATAATGAATGTCATTACTTATGACACCCATTCCACTTCACGAGTCTCCTAAACCAAACATCCTCTTAGAACTTTTTGAAAACTAATTTGCTTATAAATTACTGTAATATTTAATTTTAATTAAAAACAAGAAATACCAGCAATTTTTAAGTATTGGGCCAAGGCCGCACACGTGCTGCCAGGCCCTTTTGGTGTATATGTTGGATAATCAGATGGAAACTGCCAACTAGATATTGGCGTAAGAAGTCCGCTAACCTTTCCTATAAAAGGACCAGCACTCGCCCCTTTTTCCCTCCATATCCTAATTGAGAATTCAGAAATCCTTCCTTCGCGCTCTCAGGAAGCTTTCTAGTAGTTTTGTATTGTTCTTTTCGTATTATTTTTCGTCCTATAATTAACCGATCAAAGATGCAGATCTTCGTCAAAACCCTACCGGCAAGACAATTACTCTCGAAGTCGAGAGTTCCGATATAATCGATAACGTCAAGACCAAGATCCAAGATAACGAAGGCATCCTTTCTGATCAGCAGCGCCTCATCTTTGCCGGCATACAACTCGATGACGGCCGCACCCTCGCTAACTATAACATCCAAAAGGAGTCCACCATCCACCTCGTCCTCCGCCTCCGTGGTGGTTTGCAGATTTTCATCAAAACCCTAACCGGCAAAGCAATCACCCTTTAGGTCGAGAGTTCTGACACTATCGATAACATTTAGGGTAAGATTCAAGATTAGGATGGCGTTCCCCTGGATAAGCAGAGATTGATATTTGCCGAAGAGCAATTTGAAGGCGGAAGGACCTTAGCGGATTACAGCACCCAGAAAGAATCTATGCTTCATCTGTTCTTGTGTTTGAGGGGTGGTATGCAGATTTTTGTCAAGACTCTTCCGGGCCACACTATCACACCTCAGGTTTGAGAGCTTTGATACTGTTGCCAATGTAAAAGATAAGGATCAAGACATAGAAGCATTCCACCGGATCGGCAGCGACTCATCTTTGCCGGGAAGAAGCTTGAGGATGGGCACACCCTAGCGGATTACAATATTCCAAAAGACTCTAAACTGCACCTTCCTCTTCCTCTTCGTGGCGGAGTTATTAACAGAAGCTTCTCGTGATTGTTTCAACTTTTGTTTCTTGTTAAAATCAGGAAAGAAAATCCATCTTGTACTTTTTTCTTGATTTCAATATAAAGTAGTAGTTCTTTATTTCCATATTTTGGCTCAAATTGTTAGTACCTTGTGCTTATTTGTGTAGCCTTCAAGTGTATGATCTATTTGTGGCGGTAGGTTGTTGACTCTGGGCTTGCTAATGTGGCATAAAATAATTCAATGAGGTTATTGTGTCTCTTTCCAGTGAATAATATTTGCCAAGGACATATTCTTCCACTTTACTACCTCCATAATATAATTTTTTGTTGAATAAGGTAATTAAGAACTAGTGATAATCAGCAGAGGCAATGTGACTGACTGCTACTGGCAGAGAGATGCAAGAGGAGGATCGTGGCCACTTTGTGTCCTTTCCCTTAATATGAGTGATCCTACCTTCAAGCATGGTCAATGTATTGCTGAACTACCAATTTAATAAGTGTTTGCATGAATGCTACTCTATCAATTTGGAAAATACTAGTAAGTTTTTTGATAGTTTTGTGGTCTATATAACACCTAACCATTTTGCCTGAATATTTGATTGGCAGAACAATCAAAATTAAAAATCTTCTGTTTAGCTGGATGCTCTATTTGTACATGTAATTGTCAAAATTTTAAATTCCAAGATATCACCTTATTTTTGGAGAGGGTAAGCATTGGAATGTATTACCTTGTATTTGATGCCCTTTTTTTCATGCATGTTCATCTTTTTTCATAACCCGGAACCATGATGCCAGTTTTGTATTTGGTCGTGTCATTGTTGATCACTTTTATGTGCTTTTTTTTTTGTTTGCAGGCTCACCAGTGTTATTTTATTTGACTGACATCACATTTTGCTGTTTGCTGCTTGCTGCGTGTTCTGGCAATGATGCTCTGCTTGAAATTGCTTACAAACTAGGTTGTAATATCCAAATCTAAGCTTACTAATTTAAGCATATTAAACCTCAAGCATTTTTTTTTCCTTGTGGAGACTTTATACTGTGCTGTGCAGTTTGAAGATTGCTTTGGGAAGAAGTTGAAACATGATGAGTGAATTTCAGTGCCCCTGTAGGAAAAATATCAAGATTAAGAGATGGTGCATCTGCTTCATATCTGGCAAGTAACTGGATTAGTAGGTACTCACTGTGGTTTTAACGGGAATCGATATAATGGAAGATGTTTCCTTATAATGGTTTACTGGATGGTTTTCTATTTACACGAATTATCTAGTAAAATTAGTTTTATCTCTGCATACTAATTGTGCTATGATCCTTTTCCTTCTATTGACTTCTTCTGCTGAACAATAAGCTGTTGCTTGTTCTATTCATAGATGATTCTGTTGCTTTGGATGAAAGATACTTCTTGGACATAAGCCAGCTTTTATGATTGGATTTTATTTCATATCAATTTTGCTAGAAGCTGAATACAAACATCATAGTTGTTTTGTTTTGCTAAGTCAATTCAGTTTTGATCCTCAACACTGAATTGTGGAAACTTTATTGTTTTGGACCTAAAGAGTATGGTTAGATGAATCTGAGGTGTTGGGAAGACCAGCTTTTTCTGCAGTTGGATCTAAACATGGATTATGGACTTGGCATAATGGTGACTTCCGTGCCTTTCATTTCATATATGTGAGTATGAACACTACCTTTTCGTGTAGGACAGTATCTGTGGTCTTTATATGAACCAAATCTTACTGCCTTTTATCTGTCTGCAGTGGTCCAACCATCTTCCTTGGATCCTGCTTTTTATGCATCACCTGACCCAAGCTGACGTGGATGAATTTTCTTGTAAAGCAGATATTGTGACTATGCGTTTCAAATTTTTAAGTTGATGGAGAATAAATTAAAGAACAGACTTCAGTATAGTAGGTTTGTTGCTTGATATCCTCAATGTATCTTTACCTTAAGATCAAGCTTTAGGTCAGTTACTAAAAATCTAAAATATTTGAGCTGGATTAGTGATCTTCCCATGTGTTCTGATAATTTATTTGTTTGTTCAATTTTTTGTTGGAACAGGATTATCATACCCAACAGATTGACCTTTACCTGCTTGAATCTTATGCATGATCATTGAATTTAGTTCCTGAAAATCATGCAACAAAATTAGCCTGCGTCAACTTTAATCCAAACTGAAGTTCTGCATTAATTAAGTTCCTATGCCCTTGAGAGTTGTAAGCAACATTTATAGCCTTGATGTCCAGAGTCAATGAAATTCTATCACCTATGTTTGTTAGGGTTGTGGGATGAGGATATTTGGGTACATCTTCTTGGCTGCTTAGTGGGATCATGTTGTCTCTATTGGATACATGTGTGGGTATGTCTTAACTGATTGTTTGGCTTTGTTTTTTTTTTCCCTGCTTGTGCTCACTGACAACTTGAAAATTCATATTTTGCTATTCAATAAACTGCCTAAACAGGCTATTGCTGTACTTAAATGGTCAATGACTAATAATCCTGATCTTTCATTTTATTTAACTACTTCGTCTCACGATTCTTGTTACAGAGAATTTATTCTTCTGCTTTTTTGTTGATATTTCATGAACATTTTGGGATCTTGTCAATTTTGGCAAGCAAGGGAACTTCATGCACTGAGGATTGGACTAGTTGATTGTTGAAATCCCATGGACCGGTTAATTCTATTAGACCTAGTCCTACGTATGATCTGCCTGGTGCAGAGCCAGGTGAGATCCATTCCTCTCAGACAGCTATGTTTCACCTTAGATATCTTTCATTTTGAATTAAAATCCAACAGGACAATCAGCTCTGTACAGCACGGCCAAATTCTATGCACAATTTGCCTTACAATGCTGTAATTATTATTCTACTCTCCATTCCCTTTAGATACTCAATTCATGGTCTCATGGGAGTTTCCATGACATCTCTTTGCCTAAAATTGATTTTGTACTGGAAATTGTAACCTTTTACTTGAATTGAATATTGATGCTTTAGAACTTTTAAATCTTATCTTGTGTACTTCATAGAATGGTGTTATTCTACAGCTTATAATTGAATAGATAGATATATCTACTTTTTTAGGTTTCCAACTTGGTGGTGGATTTTTAAGAAGGGATGCGGGATCCCTCATTCTCTTTGCTCTTGCTGGTTATTTCAAGTTTGTTTATCATTGTCTCTCCCAATGGAAACGCTGAGACAACATCAATTACCAGGGAAAAAGGTAAATTGTTGAAATTTTACTTCGATTAGGAAATTCTACTATCTTGCAGGACTTGATGAAAGAGGAAAATTGCAGAAATTTCTGTATCTTTTCAAAATGGCGATTTGTTGTGAAACATGCTTAGAATGTTATGAGAATACAAATATTGTCTTGTTACATCATTCAAAAGTTTTTAAAACGAATTGTTTCAGTTGGATTGGCATGATTACATTGTGGTTTTATATGTTAGTGTAATGTCAAGAGCAATATAAAACATGCTGCTTGTTTTTCTTTAGCTTGTCAACTGAACTTTCCATTGTCAGGTCCAAAAGCTTTAACAATGTTATCCTCAATGGAGGCATGCATGTAGTGTTTCTCTTTCTTGTCCATGGTGGAATGAATTAAGATGAACTTAATCGTCCTCAAACTTGGAAATTCCACTTTAGTCATGAAATATTAAGTCTGCAAAAATCAAGACCATGATCGTGGAGGTTGAAAGTGCCAATGCCATCAACTTGGTCAAAGGTCAAGTTTCATCCTCATTACCAGAGATCCAGTGCCTTTTTGCAGGAGAACAATTGGATGAAGAGTGCACACTCACCATTGCAGTCTCAATAAGTAATCTCCTACAACGACACAAGGCCAATATCGAAAATATTGGTGGATGCATTTGTTGATCTTTACTGTGCGTTAAAATTCCTTGGAGCTCTATTTTTCAGCTTCTGTCCATGCATTTATATTTCTTTTATTATATGTACATCTTTTAAACTAACTCTCTTCTTGTTTTGTCAAATGGAATTCAGTAAATATTTTGTTCTACGGTAGACCGACTCAAATAAGATGCCATTTTTTTTCTTTTCCCAATAGGTACAGTTTGAGACTTCAAATCTGATATATTTGATCTGGATAAGTGATCTTCTCCATGTGTTTTGATAAATTATTTATTTGTTCAATTTTTTGTTGGAACAGGATTATCATACCCGACGGATTGACATTTGTTTCTTTGAATCTTATGCATGATTGTTGAATTTAGTTTTTGAAAATTACACACCAAAATTGACCTGCGTCAATTTTTAACGAGACCAGAGTTCTACATTCATTATGTTCTTGTGCCTTTGACAGATGTAAGCAACATTTATAGCCTGGACGTCTAGAGTCAATAAAATTCCGTATACCATGTTTTTAAGGATTGTGATATGATTGATATTTGCGTACACCTTGTTGGCTGCTTATTGGAACTGTGTTATCTCTGTTGCATACCTTTGTGTTGGTATGGTTTAACTCATTGTTTGGCTTTTCTTTTTTTCTTGTGCTCATTGATAACTCGCAAGTTCAATGATATCATATTTGGTCCTCATGATTAAGGGTTATTTGTTCAATAGACCACCAAAAGAGAATATGGCTGTGCTTAAAAGGTCAATGAACTCATAATCCTGATCTTTCACTGGAAATTTTTTTTAACTACTTCGTCCCACGATTCTTATTAAGATGTAAATTTATTCCTCTGCTTCTTTGTTGATCTATTTCATGAACTTTTTGGGATCTCATCTCCTTGGCATGCGAGGGAACTTCGTGCATTGGGGATTGGACCAGTTTGCTGAGATCCCATGGACAGATTAATTCCATTAGGCCAAGTCCTTGGAGAGGTGCATCTTTGATCTGCCTTGTGAGATCCATCCTCTCAGACATGCCTGGTGAGATTTCATCCTCTGAGATAGCTATTTTTCACCTTAAATATCTTTCATTTAGCTCTTATCACCAACACGTCATTGATTTGAAAACCAAGATATCCACGGTTAGATCAACTTCTTTATGCACAATTTGCATTACAGTACTGTCTTTTATTATTTGCTCTCCATTCCCTTCAGATATCTTTCATCTTGAATTAAAATCCAACAGGACCATCAGCTCTGCACAGCACACGGCTATGCTTGGTGCACCTTCTGGCAATGATGTTCTGCTTTAAATAGCTTACAAACTGGTTTGTAACATCCAACTCTAAACTTACCTCATTTAAGCATATTTAACCTCAAGGATTTTGTTTTGTTTTGTTTTTCTTTTTTTTTTTTTGAGATTTTATACTGTCTGTACAGCTTGAAGTTGCTCTGGAAATTGCTGAAACTCAATGTGTAAATTTCAGTGCCGCTATTGGAAAAATATCATGATCAAAGGATGGTGCATTTGCTTCACATCCAGCAAGTAACCATGTGAGTAGGTATTGGATATCAAGATCAGGGGATGGAAAAGTATCAGTCTTTGGACGGAAATTGAAATAATGGAAGATGTTGTCACTTTCCAGTGTTTTGCTAGATAGTTTTTTTCCATGAATTATCTAATGAAATTAGTTTGATCTCTAAATACTAATTGTGCTGTGATCCTTTTCTTTCTATTTGACTTCTTATGATGATAAGTTGCTTGCCTGCTTTATTCATAAATGGCATTCTGGCTTTGGATAAAAGATACTTCTTTTGGTAATCTTTCCACTGGTTTCTTGGATTTGGTTATTTCTTTCCTGCCCTTTCGTATGGGGTTTTGCAGATACGCCAGCTTTTACGATTGGATTTCATCGCACATCAATTTTTCTAGAAACTGATTGCAAACATCATAGTGGTTTTGTTTCACTAAACTTAGTTTTGATTTTCAACGCTGAATGGTGGAAACTTTATCGATTTGGGCAAAGCAAGTGCGGTATATGTATTGGGAGGACCTGCTTTTTTAGCGGTTGGATTAAAACATGGGTAATGGACCTAGGATAATGGCGACTTCTATGCCCAAACAGATATTTATTTTCTTGTTGTGTTTTCTCCTTTTCTGTCCGTTATTTCTCACATTCTTGATATTATTATGTGCTTTGTTCTATATGAGTCTTATGACACTATGTGTTTGACTTACAGTTTCTAATAATTGATTTGAATCTTTTGATGCTTATTGTTTTCAACTGAAAGTTCCAGTTGTCAAAATGAGAAGAAGTTTAATAATCTTTTTGGAGGAAGTATTTGAATCTGTGAGTATTAACAGCACATTTTGATATAGGATAGCATTTTTGGTCTTCCCATGAACCAAATCTTACCACCTTGTGTTTGTCTGCAGTGGTTCAACTATCTTACTTGTATCCCATCACCTGACTTAAACAGAGTTGGATGGATATATTGTTGGGCGTGCTTTATCCTATAGGAGTCTCATGAAGCTTCTCCTGATTGTTTTATCTTTTGTTTCTTTTTAAGATCAGGAAAGACAATCCATCTTGTACTTTTTCTTAATTTCAATAGAAGTAGCGGTTCTGTTTCCATATTTGCGCTCAAATTGTTCGTAATTTTTTTTTTTGTGCTAATTTGTGTAGCATTCAAGTGTATGCTCTATTTGTAGTACTACGTTGTTGAGTATGGACTCACTAATGTGGGCACATGGATAATTTAATCAGGTTATTGTCTATTTCATTAAATATAATTTTCCATTGGTAGGTAATGTATGATATAATTTTCTGTTGACTAGGTAACTAAGAACTGATGATAATTAGAAAAAGAGACAATGCAGCTGATTACTAGTGATAAGGAGATGCAAGTGGAAGATGTTGGCTACTTCACATCCTCTCCCTTTATATAAATGATCTTACCCTCAAGGATGGTCGATGTATTGCTGAATAACCAATTTAATTAGTGTTAATATGCACGCTACTCTATCAATTTGCACAGAATGACTGAATTTGTAAATTTCTTGATAAATTTGGGTTCTATATACACCTAATCTTTTTGTCTAAATATCTGATTGGCAGAACAATCAAATTTTAAAAATCATTTTAGCTCAATGTTCTATTTGTATATGTAATTGTCAAGTTTTGAAATTCCGAGGTATTTTTAGTAGCTCCATATCACACCGATTTCATCCTTACATTAATTTTGGAAGGCTTGTATTGAATTTTCTGTGAGTTGTAGGTTTTATCATCTTATTTATAGAGAGTAATCATCACCGTGTATTTGGTGCCCTTTTTTCTGGCATGTTCATCTTTTTCTATAACTTACAAAACATGATGTGAGTTTTATATATGATTATGTCATTGTTGATCACTTTTATGTGCCTGATTATCTCTTTTTCAGAGGCTCACTAGTGTTATTTTATTTGCACTGATATCACATTTGCTGTTTGCTGCTTGCTGCGCCTTCTGGCAATGATATCTGTTTGAAATTGCTTACGAACTGGGTTGTAACATCCATCTCTGAACTTACCTAATTTAAGCATATTTAACCTTAAGGATTTTTTTTAAAGATTTTATACTGTGCTGTACAGCCTGAACATTTGCTTTTGGAAAAAGCTGAAACTATCAAGATCTGTCAGAAAATATCCTATCTGGCAGAAAAATATCAGGATCTGGGGATGGTGCATTTGCTTCATATCTGGCAAGTAACTGTATAAGTAGGTACTCACTGTTTTTAAACAGTAATCGAATTATGGAAAATGTTGTCACTTTGTAGTGTTTTACTGGATAGTTTTGTTTTACATGTTATCTAATAACATTAGTTTTGTCTGTAAATATTAATTGTGCTGTGATCCTTTTCCTTCCATTTGACTTCTTATGCTGAATGATAAGCTGCTTGCTTGCTCTATTCATAAATGGTCTGTTGCTGTAGATGGAAGCCACTTCTTTTGCTAATCTTCTCACTGGTTTTTGGTTTTAGTTTGTTTCTTTCCTGCTTTTTGGAATGGGGTTTCGCACATAAGCCAACTTTTATGATTGGATTTCATCTCACATCAATTTTGCTACAAGCTGATTTCAAACATCATAGTAGTTTGTTTCACCAAGTCTTCTCAGTTTTGATTTTCAACACCGAATGGTGGAAACTTTATCGATTTGGACGTGATGAATGTAATAAGAGGAATGTGATGTGGTGGGAAGACCAGCTTTTTCAGCATTCGTTTAACATGGATTATGGACTTCGGAAAATGGTGACTTCAATGCCTATCATTCCTGAACAAATAACTATTATGTTGTTAAGTTTTTTCTTTTCTGTTTGTTATTTGTAATATTTATGATATTATTGGATGTGCTTGTTCTATAGGAGTCTTATGAAGCTGTATGTTTGACTCTCAGTTCCTAATCATTGATTTGATCTTCTGATTCCTATTGCATTCAATTGAAAGATCCTGTTGTCAGGACGAGAAGAAGTTTAATATCTTTTTGGAGGAAATATTCGAATCTGTGAATATTGATGGTACCTTTTGAATTGGATAGCATCTGTGGTTTTCCCATAAACCAAATCTTACCACCTTGAGTCTGTCTGCAGTGGTTCAACCATTTTCTTTGTACCCCATCACCTGACTTAAACAGATGGATGGATATATTGTTGGATGTGCTTTATCCTATAAGAGTCTCATGAAGCTATATGTTTGATTCTCAGTTCCTAAATCATTGATTTGAATCTTTTGATGCTACTCCTTTCAATTGAAAAATACAGTTGTCAGGATGAGAAAAAGTTCAACATTCTTCTGATGGAGGAAGTATCCATAATATGTGAGTATCAGTGCCTTTTCGTGCAGGACAGTATCTGTGCTTTTCCCAGGGACCAAAATTTACCACTTTTTTTCTTTCTGCAGTGATCCAAACATCTTCCTTGGATCCTGTTTTATGCATTATTTGACTAAAAGAGAACTGGATGAATTTTTTGTAAAGCAGATATTGTGATTATGCTTGTCTAGTTTTTTTTTTGAATTTTGAGATAAATTACAGAACTGACTTCAGATTTGCAA